>JADBJO010010744.1:17500-70144 GCA_016801955.1 Conus betulinus | reverse complement strand
AAATTTCCCTAACTCAAAAAAAATATCTCTCTGGGTGTTTGCAATTTGCAATATAAACAGCACCAAGTAAAAAGTGTGTACAGCATCAGAAAAAATCTATACGCGTCAGCAGGATTGCAGAACATGAATAATGAATCATACTCTGCTACACATGACAGTATGTTTTGTATGGAAAAAAAGTGTGGTTTATTGAAAAAATTTATTGTCGGAAATGCTCCACACTTCAGTGTGCTGAGTAGCAGCAGCAGTTGTGAGCAGCTCTGTTTAGAAACACATCTGTGACCTGGGACTGACGCGAAAACTTGGCCATCACCAGCAGTATCAGGTTGTTCACCGTTTTGGTCTGTCAGGCAGAATGCTGTTGTGGATGCTGCATGCCTAAATCCTACTCAGTTTCATGAGTATTCAGAGCCAAAAATGTTTACCCCAACCATTCAGAACATAGCCACAGTCAAGGTGCTCACATAATAGGTGTAAGAGGGCATGTTTTCAAAGTGTGTTCATTGATGCAGAAGTCCCTTGAAAATGAGTTGATACATGTACTGAAAATTGCAATGTATATTGAAGAAGAAAGAAAAAAGAGCAAAAAATGCAACTCCTGAAAATATGAACAGAATTTCTGCTGTTTTTCCTTAAGTAATAATCATGTGTTCAGCCATCAAAAGTCAGTACAACACACACACAACAGGCAACTACTTCAGGACAAACCAGCCAAGTTGTGAGGCTAACAAAAAGAAATTGTGTATAAAAAGTGTGTGAACCACTTTCTTTCACAATACTTGTAATTATGACGGTGCTTCTATGCTCCAGGTATCTGGTGATAGAGCAAAGGATTATACTGACAAACAGTAATTTGTACTGACAAATTTCAAAGATAGTACTCTTAAATAATGGCTCTGAAATAATGACTGCGGATAGCGCCTTTATTAACATGAATCTTATTTAAACAGACTTAACTCCATATGAAATGCATATTAAATTATGTTTTAGAAGATTTCAGTGTGGACATGGTAGTGTTCTGCAGGCGGCGTGTGGATCTACCGCATCAGTGGAGAGTTCAGCACCACCCCAGGCGACTCCAATTTCTGTGACCCCACCCTGTACTGGTTCGCCTTCAGGATCACCACGGGTGTCTACTTAATCCTGGGCTGCAGCTGTTTCTGCAGCTTCTGTGCCATGTGCCTGGGTTCTGATAGCAGTAAGCCCAGGCCTGGCCAACACCTTGAGATGGAGAGCCGCCACCAGGGATCCTAGCTGAGTTTGGGACATGGGTTGTAGGTTCGGGCCCAGTCAGGTAAACAAACACTGCAGATGAGAATGGGGGAGTAAGAGTGGGAGAAAGACCAGCCGCCGTGGCGAAGTGGTTACGTCACAGACTCCCAGCTGGGAGGTCGTGGGTTCGAATCCCATCAGAGTCATGTGGGTTTTTCTGCCCTGACCAGCTCCTACTCAGAGCTGAGTTTGCTGCGGACTCAGTTGGGAAGACTGGGACCACACAGTCAGGTTTCAACCACTTAATGGATGCCTTTCTGAGAGTGTTGCTCAAATTTCCCGACCAACACTGCAGGTGCCTGTATCTCTTGGGCCAGGTTGACGCCAGGATGTATTATGAAAGGAGGCATAGTGTACAGCCCTGTCATGTAGTCTCAGACCAAAATGGAAATCCGTAGCATAATCTTAATCATCCTTATTCTCATCGCTCAGCATAAAAAAAAGAAATGTCTCAAATTCTGTGGCCCTTCAAGCGCTGCTCTCATGGTGACCTCAATTTCGATGTCCTCTCCGCGTCTATGGCCTTGGTTTGGTTCCGTCAGGGTTACCTGTACCGGCTAGTCCATGGGGGCTGTCATTGGATGGATGTGGTGGCGCCCTCCGAAGGGAGAGCTCACTCACGCCGGCTCCGCGACAAAACAATTATTGTCATCAGTAGGGGGCTTAGTAGGTAGTGTCCTGCATATGTTAGATCAGAACAGGTGCCACTGAACACCACTGAAGTGACTTGGCAGCAGTGTAGTGTCTCCTCCAGGGGGTTGCCTCTTGACGACTTGACATTGACTGCTCCCTGTGGGTTGCTGGTGCCAGTGCCGGGGCTGCGGCGGGGCGACCAGGCTGTGGCTGTGGATGCTGTGTCGGAATGAGCGGCGTGGGTGCACTGCCTCTGAGATGGCACAGAGGTTGGGACAGCCAAAAAAAAAAAAAAAAAAAAGAGTGGGAGAAAGAATTGGATTGTTGTTGGCCAAAGGATTATGTACACTGCTCACTTCACTTCACTGCTTTGCTCTGTATTTGTTCCTTTTTATATGTTTATGTTAGTTAATATATAGATATATACTCCATTTTCAAAAAACATATGTTATATATTGAACAGTTATTAGTTCTCTTCTAAAAAAAAAAAAAAAAAAGGGGGGGGGGGGGGGTGAGCTCTTTATAAGATCTAAGGTTTATTTCTTTGAAAAGCAAAGAATGGCTTCTGTGTGTGCACTTGCACAAGCATGCATTTATTCTTTGTTGTGCATTCATACACAGCTGATGTTGAGTATGATTCCAATAACATTTTTCATTATATTCTGTTTTTGTTTTGTTTTGGTTGTTTTTTTTTTTCCCTTAATCATGGTAATTTGGGGGGTGCCAGTTTTTATTTTACATATATGTATATATATATATATATATATATGTAGCCGGATGCTAACAGTGTATATATTTCTTTTGGTTATCCTTCGTGGATGAAAATGTTTTGTTCAAGAGTTATCTTCCCCCTACCTCCCTTGGTTGAATCTCATTTTTTATTGTGTGAATTCTTTAAATAATGAATACCTCAGAACCTACGTAGATGTATGTACGTCGCTGAAATCACAAAAATTAATGTATTTTATTCATTACAACCATACTGGTTTGAGAAGCCCATATTTTCTCTAAACTGTTGTTTTGCACAAGCAATCTTAGCGCATTTTTCAATTGTCCTTCGAACGAACATTGGATAATTGTTGATTTCACAAAAAGTAAGAGAAAACCGAAGAATCTGAAAATGCACATTAAAAGGAATGTCCATAAGCTCTCATTTCATATATCACATGCTTAGGATCTTTTACGCACAGGCTTGCGACTATACGAAATGACTGACGACGCCGGTTCCCTTGAGTAAGTTGCCTTCTTCGTGCATTGTCGGAGTTTTGATCTAAATTATCATTCTACGAAATTTGGACTTCCCGATCGAAATCTTGCTAATGACTCCATTTCTGTTATGAATACAACTGTAAATGTGTAGAACTTATTATCTAAGACCCATTTCAACAGAGTATTTTTCAGTTGAAAATTGTATCAAAAACAGGTGCCAACGGCCCGGCCCAGCAAAAAGTCAGCTGTGTTTTCTAGTAATTTTAATAACAGAATTCTCCACTTAGACACTGTCTCGGAAAATGAAGTTTATATGTATGAAAAGAGCGATGCCAGTTATTCAATTATTTAAAATTATTTCACGCTCTTTAGTATTTTTCATCGAAATAGTGGAAAATTTGTCATAAACATGTCAAAAGTGGGTTCACTCTGGGACATTAATCAGCAATGATTTAGTACAGGAACAAAATTGTTAAATGTGATGCAACTGCATTTTATTCCTTGGGTTCTGAGATCTTCATCAATAGTAAATATGTGTTAATAGTTTGAACGGACAGCAAGCCAGACAACACTGAAGCTGCGATAGAAAACACACATTTCTGTCGGTTCCAGCCTTGCAAGGCCTGTTTCGTCTCTGGCACCATGTTGCTGGCTCTGCGGCCCAGTTCATTCTTATAAAAGTAAAGTGTTGTGTGAGAGTAGACCAGTGTTCCCAGATGTGAGCGACTGGCATGGAAGAAATAAAAAGGGAAACTACACCTCATCCTCCGTGTCTTCTTGACTAACTGCTGCCCCTTGGATTCTACACATTACCATCTGCCTGTCGTCACCCTGCACACCCTTACCCCTCCACACCATCACATATATATGTATAGGTAAACAGATATAGACATATATGTATATATATTATGTATAGATAGACAGATATAGATAGATATGTATGTATAGATAGATATATAATTTATTTATCGATTCATCTTATTTTGTTTGATACGTCATTGTAGCTATTGTTGAAGTGTTGATGTGCATTGTGAAGCAACAGTTGATCCAGTTATTTACTGTAAAGAAGAAGAGCTGGATGGGCTCTTAGAGTATGTATTGAATGCCTTCTGCTCTGTAGCCTCTGAATGGCTCAATAGTACCAGCATTTTTCTTGATTTTGTACTGTGAAATATTGGAAGTTCGAAACTTTCTATGACAAGTCATGCTGACTTTGTATCTGACCTCGTATGGATATTCCTCTCATCCCAGTATTTATCTGACCTCCTTGAGGTTTGCTTCTCATTTTGCTTCTGATCTGTGTCTTATCTTTAAAAGATATCTGCCTGACTCTACTGTTTGTCTGTATCCAGCCTCTGAGAGGTTTTTGTCTCCCTCTGCTGATCAGAAGACAAATTGAAACTCTAAACAGTGGGTGCTTTCGCATGAAATTAGAGGATGTGCCTTTTAATTTCACTGACAAGAAAGAAATATCACTGAAGAAATGTCATATTGCAGGAGCCATAGAACCTCAAGGTGGGTGGATCATAAGGATGTTAGCAAGAGGCGGGGGTGCAGTTGTTGCTCAGATGACCCTCTCGTCCCCCGTGTGTGACTGCAGTTTGCTGTGCTGCCATGGACCATGGATTACATGTAGTGGTGGTCCTGACGTCGCCTTAACGCAGTCTTGTTTTTGCATCTTTTGCTGTGACATTCCTTTCCTGTGGTGTGACTGAACCATCGTGTTGCTGCATGAAGCTTTTTGATGAGCAGTTATCCAGTATGTTATTGTTGCTCTTGATAGGCGACGAAAACAGAATTTGCAGTTGTGAACACTTGGGTTTTTTGTGAATCTGTACAGTCGTTATTTTGGCATTCCTTTCTGCAAGCTCACTGTTAGTAGCTGTGTCATATTCTCAGTTTTTTTCTTTTTAAACAGCTGTAGAAGAATGAGCACTTTTTTTCACCATAGTGTACCTTCTCATCAGCCACTGAGGTTGACGTGTTTTGTTTTCTTAATATTTCTTACTGTTCAGCTCTTAAAGGAAGCTTGTCAGGCTTCAGTACTGCTGAGATGAGGCAGTCAAGCTTCCGTCAAACTTGTTTTTTTCCGTCTTCGCAGGGTTGGTCATGGTGGGTCTATGTGCACTGATCATTGTTATATTTTGTTCTGTAGTGGCACCTGTGGGATCATCAAGTGGTCATTCAGACCTTTTGGTTGATTGCTCAGCTTTCAGACAAGGTTGTTCTTGATTGTATAACCAGCTGTGCAGCATTTGTCACTTCCTCATCCACCCCAGAAGAACAAGCAGCCTTCACCACTCTCTGTCAACTGCCTCTTGTTGACTAATAAGTCCCTGACTGCAGTATATTTCTGTACTTGTGGAACACTGTTTCCTCTGATGCAGTAATTCTTCTTGGAGTGAAATGTAGGAATTGTCCTTTGTCGTATCAAAATAGTATCTCTGACTTGGTGTCGTACTCTGCACATATCTGACAGAAAAACCACCTGATGTAGATCAGTATGCAGATAGTTACCATCAGCTTCACATATAAGCAACATCTGCTTGGAAAATTCCATGGAATTCTTGGGGTGGGCACATCAAAAATCCCTCTGTCAACTTCTGTGCACAACTGATGGAATGAGCAAGCAGGCAGCATGGAGCAGTTAAAAAAAATGACAAAACCTAAGCATTCTTCACAGAAGATTGGGTTAATGTTGGAAGAAGTTAGTACTATCCAAGATATACATCAGTATTCCTCAGCCTCCCCCCCCCCCCCCCCCCCCCCCCTCTCTCTCTCTCTCTCTCTCTCTCTCACTCTCTCTTCCACAGCTAATTAGTGGTATGATCAAGATGTTTTGGGATGGCCGTAAAGTAACTTCATGTTGGCAGTATTTTCCTTCAGCTTCCTTTCCCTTTCAGCCAGGCTCCTTAATCAACTGAACAGCTTCTCAGTCACATTTTGTCATTGCATGCTGATGCATGTGCCTGCTGATCCCTTAGCTTGGGGTCATCTAGCAGATCACATGTATTGCCAGATTCTAAAGCGAGCAATGTCTTTCTTTTAAATATTCCTTGCTCTCTTTCCTCATACAAAGAAAGGGGGCTGTGTGTTCCTATAGAGTTGCACAGATTTCCTAGAGGATGTGGGTTTTTAGCTGCTGCTTCATTCCCTGCAAAGAAACCACCATATGGCTTGAGCTGCACTTGTGAGGTCACAACAACAGTTTGCAGAGTAAACAATCCAGCTGCTTCACTGCTGGCCCATCACCACAGGGCTTTCAGAGAGAGGGTAGATGGGGAAAACGGGTGGATGGTTGGGGTCAGAAGGGAGTCATGGTTTGCGCTGAAGTTTCAGTCAAGTAAGGGAGAGTTGCGCAGATCATCATCCTTATTCTCTTGTCCCAGAGTATGTCATGACTTGAAAACTTTATTTCTCAAAGTTAACGATTTAGGCAGTGCCAACCTATCCGGTCTGTCCTTCCATTCTGCTGTGTTATACTGCAACACAAGAGTAAGACTGCAAGATGGTTTTTGTAAACAAGAATAAAGCAGTAATGATAATGATTCAGGAGCAACAGTTTAAAAAAACACCTAGGGATTAAGAAACACTCATGTAAAACATTTATTTTCAGTTGCATACTACATTAATCAGTAAATGCTTGAATCCCTGCTCTTGCTCATATGTCAGTCCCTTTGTCCAACTCTTTCAAGGAAAGAAACTGTATCTTCTGTGACTAATGACTTTGTAATGTAGATATCTCATAACATACTACTCAACATTACCTAAGGATCAGATTTGAAACACATAACTGGTGGAGGGGGCATACGTAAATGGTTAGATATTGTTACCATGCTTACCACTTAAAAGTTTCATTGTTTTTCGTTTGTTGGTTGGTTAGACTTCTTTTTTTAAATTTCAAATGAAAGTGGGTGTGTTGCAAAAATACACACACATTTTCCAAAAGTATCCTGACACTGTTTTATAAATTTCCAAAACATACTATTCATTTTACATGTCCTGGGACATGAAATCTAAGCTTCTGAATTTTCAGAAGAAACACTGAGCTTGATGCTTGATTCACAAATAAAATGTGCTGTTTTGATGCTATTAGCCAGGGCATGAATGACATGACATGATTAGCCTAAAAAGAAATGGAGGTTTTTCCTGCTGTTTGTCATGTGCATATATGGTTTTAATGACTATATGCTTGTAAGTATTTGATTATTACAATGACTCCATGCTCATTCATTTCGTTTGGGCATGATATGTGTTTTGGTGGTGGGGGTTTCTCCATATGTATTTGTCACTAAAATGGAAATTGCTGGTTTAAAAAGAAGAAGAAAAGAAAGATGGGCATGTACATTTTTCCAATCAGGGATAATGTTCTGCCGCCTTTTATTTTTTACCTCCCACTTGTCTCTTTCTCTCGCCCCTTTCTCTCTCTTTGCATATCAGTATGTCTCTGTTTTTATTTCATCTCGTTCTTCTCTGTGTTTATCATTGTTTACTGTGTTAACAGTAATAAGTAGTGACTGGGAATGTGTTCACATCAACAGTAAACTACCTTTGAAATGCCAGCACTCCAGGAAGGAAGCATGATGTCCCCATGGAAGGCAACTCTGACCCATTGCCTCGTTTGGTTGCCTTGACAGTATTGTTTGTCTGTCTGTTCTCCTTATGGAAGAAACATAAGGAAGGTGGTATTCTCAAGCTTTTGATACATCTGTTCGAGAAAATATTGGCTGTCATTTCAATGTCTGTTATGCTTTCCTGTGTTCTCTTTGTTTGCTACTTCCCCCCCCCCTGCCTGTCCCTCTCCTCCACTCACCACCTCTCTGTCTTTCTGTCATTCTGTTTCCCTTTCCCCACGTTTAATTCATCTGAAATCGTATGTGAAAATATCAATTATAAAGTCAAAAAGGTCAAAATAGACAGACACAGCCTGTCTGCTCAGACATAGAAGATGATGTGTAAACTTGCTTTGAGAGGTAGGAAAACATGGGTAACTAATGTGCATGTAGTTCCAAATCCTCAGTTGTATGGGGTAATCAGGGATTTGCCTCCATATAGATTGGGGAAAAAAATTGGATTTCTTTGCATGCTTATAACATAGGATTGTTGATTGCTGGTTGCGAGATTAGTATTACATTTTCAGACAAGTTAGAAAATAAAAATCTCTACACATTCATTAAAATAAACCATTGGGTTGAAATTATCTTTCTTCTTTATGTTTGTTAGAAATGTTTTTACGAAGACATTAAAATGACTGAGTATTATAACTACCTTTGAAATGCCAGCCTTACGTCCCTTTGGAAGGCGAAAGATAGGAGTATCTCAAGATGAAGGGATGATCAAGGAATGTAAAGCTGAAGGAGTTCATACAAGTAGAAGATGCAGAGCCAGATGCGGCAATCCTGTTCACTGCTGAAGGAGGTATCTGTAACATTTCAACTAAGAAGGAAGTGAGTTGGTATCATTTTCAAGTCTCAAGTCAGCAAGAAACAGAATTGATTTAAAAATCGTCAATCCTTTATATACTATTTAAATATATTTTTAACAGTTTTTCCATAAAGGAAAAGATGTTTATATCAGTTCAAATCATTTTTGGATACATGAATTTTTTTTTTTTTCATTCTTTGTTGCGATCGTAAACTCACCTTTTTGAGTACTACTTCTGAATAAATTCTCTCTCTCTCTCTCTCTCTCTCTCTCTCTCTCTCTCTCTCTCTCTCTGTATACTGGTTACCTTTCCTTTCTTTCCTGCTGTGGTTAAATTCTGTTCTTTTATCTCTGCTGTGTTCTGTGGGGAAAAAAATTAAATAACTGCTAAGAGGTCTGTTCAGCATATTTTGATGTGTGTATTTGCATGATGTGTGTGTGTGTGTGTGTGTGTGTGTGTGTGTGTGTGTGTGTGTGTGTGTGTGTGTGTGTGTGTGTGTGTGTGTGTGTGTGTGTGTGTGTGCAAATATGGTTGAGAAATGAGATGTTGAAATGGAAGACAAGGAGGGAAGGGAGCAGCTTTTCTTTTTTTAATATTCTATGTCTTTGTTTGTCTCCATGTTTGCTTTTCCACATCCAAGTTTTTTTTTAGATATTATCTGAAAAGATACAACATGAAAAAAGCATAACGACATGCCATATCAGGTATTTTGTTTCTCTGTTTAAATTTATTCAGTGAGATTTCCATGGTCACACAAACATGCCCATGTCAGACATTTTGTGTCTGTATTTAAATGTTTTTTTTTGTGTGTGTGAAATTCCCATGATTACACTTAACTGATGTGAGAGCTAGTTCTAAGCACCTTTGTTATGAAAATTAATGGCACCAAATAGGTCTGCTAATATACTGCTCGTTTCTTTGTATTTGTGCTTTTTGATGCCAAGATGTCTGCTCCTGTCCACACAGATCACACTGCCATTTCTTAGATATCGGATGTCACACAGGGAGCCACATCCTCTGCAGAGGACAGTTTATAGTGTATTGAATGTAGAAAGTGGACTGGAGAGGAGCAAGGCATTCTTACATATTTGTAACAAAACGAACCAGTTGAAAAGTGCTTGTGTTTGAAATCTGATTGTTGTTACTGCATTACCAGTCTAGGTACTTGTTTTAGGGATATGTAACACTGGAGTTATTACTTGCTTGCGAAGTCATGAACAGTGTGTCAGATGGCTTGATAACAGTGTAAAAAAGAAAGGTTGGAACACAAAATTAGAATTTGCTGTATATGATGTAAAGTGTGTGGTAAAAATGTTATAGAGATTCTGAACGAGTGGCAGTTTGTCCCATATGAATGCTGGTGAAGTGTTCATCAGATTCTCTTGAGGTCCTTAGTTTTCTCCACTGAAACTGTGTGGGAAGCTAGAGTTGGGACTCCCAAGTTTAACTGTTAACTCAGTGTCCCAAAATATTGAGATTTTTTTTCAGAAGATAGATTTATGTCTTCCATGTTTTACAGAAAGGAGAAGGTGGAATAAAAGGAATCATAACATAGAAGACCAGGAAAGGGGTGAGAATACAGTATGCAGTCGTCCACTATTGAAAGAGTGGGAAATCCTGCTGGGTTACTTTGTTCCACAGCTTAGAAATAGTCCAAGAATACAGAGCATCAAATCTGAAATGTTCATGAATTTTAACTTTCCATTGTTGCTTTGTGGTGTGCAGTTATAAAAAAAAAGTGCAAACTCTGTTCATTGAACTGAAAGGTGGAAAGCTGAAACACAGGTTTTTCTTAACACATTTTTGGAGATGATGTCTTCTTAAGCAAATAGTAGCTGTGGTACTGTGTCCTGTTGGTTTGAAGTTGGTTTGATGTGTTGAACAGGGGATAAAAATATAGATTTCTTAACATTTTGTGGTGGGTAGTAAGCTGTCTTTGCTTTTGCTTCTGTCGTTCTTGCAGACAGTGGAGGAGGGTATTAGATATATGTTGAAAATAATGAATTAGCAATAAAATTTCAATAACAAGCCATAGCTGAAAGATCTTTTTAATCCAATGTAAACGTTATTCTGTTATCTGTGTTTCTGTATCTTTATTCAAAAAGGATATATATAAAATAAAAAGTCTCAGAACAATCTAATTGTTCCAGACTTGAAATACTGAATGCCTGCAACAACAACTTTCGACTAGCCTGTGAAAACGTGAGGGTCAAGTACACATGTCTATATCCTCCACGGCTTGCAGAGCACCCAAAGTGACTTTAGGCTATTATACTGGGGTACCGTTCACCCTTCCAAGAAAGGACAGCCCGCATGCGCTCTCTCTCAGCACATCGCACGTGACGCTGGCAAAAGGAAACGGGTCGCATGCCAAAGGCATTGTCAGGGAACCAACAAATGGTAAGTCCGTCTTCCCAACTGCACTCGAGAGAAACCCCCTTCCCCACGCGTTCCACCAACCATCTGAGCCGCTCTGTTTCCCCCCCTCCCTTGTATGATTGCGAATCTCCACTCTTATCAACATAGGTAATTATTGGAACCCCCCCCCCCCCCCTCCCACACCCACCCGCTCACACACCTCTATTGCGCTATCACCATAGATCCTATTACCCCTCTCCCCATTCAGTATTAAACGCTCGATCGTCATTATGCCATTCTGTATCCTCCTTTCCAACCCCCTCTTCCTCCTCACATACCTCTCCTGGTTTTTGGCAGTGGCCATATTAAAGGCCTGACCCTCCCTCCCCATCACCCATACCCTCTCAACAGGCATCCGTGAAACAACCACACACACACACACACACACACACACACGCACGCGCATATAGGCTCCCAAAAGCAACGGGCGCAGGCAGATTCTTTGACGTCATCTTTTGGATTGCCGATTTTTCTTGAGTGCATACGTGGCCTGGAAGTCTTGTCTGAAAACTGAAAGACTCGTGGCACATGACAAGGCATTGATCGGGGCCTCATAATGACAAGCATGTTCAGAGCTCGAAGACTGTCCAGCGACGAGCCAAGGGATGGATGTGCCCAAGATAAGAATCTCCAGTGTGAACGACGTGCCGTCCACCTTAAGTTCACTGTTGTGAACAGAACTGTTTGAGCCCATTTAGAATCAACTATGTACGTCTAAAATCGGCTTACGTCTGGTGGATACAATAAACAAACCGGCTGGTTATGGTTGCAACAGTCCATCCACAGTATCTTACACAGAACACCACCTATAATTCTGGGTATCTCAACACCATAAAGTGAATATCACAAAGCAACGTACTCCCAGAGGAATCAGGGAAGGGCAGAAAGGCAAAATAGTAGAA
Organism: Conus betulinus; assembly: GCA_016801955.1. Lineage (NCBI taxonomy): Eukaryota > Metazoa > Mollusca > Gastropoda > Neogastropoda > Conidae > Conus > Conus betulinus. Next base: position 58,285 of record JADBJO010010744.1, on the reverse strand, counting down.
CATGACGAAAAGCAAGAAGTTATCAAAAAAAAAAAAAAAAAACAAAATGAATATTCAAAACACAATAATATATCTAAGCCTACGCCTAGACGACCAAGAAAGAAAGAATGGGAAGTTGTTTGGATCCATAAAACTAAAGAGAATATCAGACAGGGTTACAGTCATTTTGAATAAAAGTAAGTTCAAGTTAAAACAAGAACATAGATGTTGAGATACTGACCCTCGAAATGATGGCAATGAGCACTGAAGTAACGAGCTTCAATTTATTGGTCTTTTTTTCAGACAGGACAAGGAAAAAAACAAAGAAACAAGAATGGATAACTGAACTGCAGATAAATGAAAAAAAAAAAAAAGGCAATAGGTTTAGACTCGAATTAGCGGTTCTGTTATTTTCAGTTTAGTTTCATCTTTTAATCACCGTCTCGGCCATTACACTTTCTCCTGTCCGTGTTGTAATATCAGCCGAACTTTGCACGGTCGAATATTAAGTTTTGATGACATGAAACAGACGTGAATTCCAAGTGAAAATAAGCCTTCACTGGGATTACATTTTGAAAGGATCCAAGAAATCAAGTTGAACCCACACGCGCCATCATTTGAAATCCACAGTGGCCAGAATGATTCTCTTCTGGGAAATGTGGTAATCCCGTTCCGCAGTCGTAGATTGTAGAGTGTCTGGGATTGTGTCAGTGTGTCTGTCTGTTTGTTGTCAGTTTGTTTGCCAGTCTCTCTAGCTATCTGTCAGTCTATCAGTATAGCAACTTCAAAACAATGTTCAGGATATCTGAAAGAGGGTGTCACGTTGAGGTCTCTTGATGTTAAAAAAAAAAAAAAAAAAAAAAAATGACATGCTTGAGGTGCAAAACGGACGACATGGAACAATACTACTCAAAGTCATCCAACGACTGTGAAACTACCCTGGGTCAGTGGGGCATGAGACGCACCCGAAGGTGCCAGTGGGACCCAGGGAAGCACTGTCCTCAACTGCCAAACCAATCGGCCGGGAGCAATCCTGCACCACCCTTGGAAGCCTGCGGATCAGCGTTGAGTCTGGCGTACTTAAGCGTTACAGCTAAGCAGAAAATGAAGACCCCAGAATGACCTTTTTCAGAAGATGTCTTTACCTCCATACATCTGGAGAAGGAGGGAAGAAAATGTCAAGCTTCCATTCAAAGAGTGGAAGCGATCTAATTCTGACGAACTGTTTTGTTATGCTCGTCCAGAGTCGACTTTCGTCTCATGGGTTAGAGTTATCAGCAGGATGGGGTGTGATGTACAAATCTCACCTCTACAGGAAAGTGGAATCACAATCCAGTGGCCTCGCGATGCATCCAGAGAATAGCAGAACAAAGAAAAAGAAAGTTCCATGTACCAATGTAGAAAATAAAGAAAATAAAATATACTGTTCGTTCTGTTGGGCTTGTGTGTGTGTGTGTGTGTGTGTGTGTGTGTGTGTTTAAAGCTGTGGCAAAAAAAAAATGATCGATGTCAACTTCTGACCAACAATGTGATGGACTGTCACACATGGAGATGTTGTATACAGACCGATCGAATTAAAGCTATCGTTCAGTTCCCACAGTAATCGCCCTCTCATCCCACAGCAGTTGGAGGTGGCTTTTCGGTACCCGACCCAGTGACGCATCCTCAATGAAAGTGCAAAAACAGAGAAACTGACAGACAGAGGAACAATACTACGCTGATGGTTGTCAGTTGCGGAGTGTTATCATGTAGATACAGAGCTGCTTACAGGTTATTCTTACATTGTTTTGATGGTGCATCACACGCTGCTTGTTCAGGTATGTGTGTGTGTGTGCGCGCGCGCGTGTGCTTGCATGCGTGCGTACGTGTGATCACGGGTGTACATGTGTAAGTGACTATATACATGTATTTAAGTGAAGTGTAAATACCATACACACACCTATGGAACAAGATTAAGGGGGGAGAGGACCGGAGTAGGGGGGCGGGAAGTGGGGGTAGTGGGTGCATGGGAGTAAACACACACCCATGGAGGGGACATAATGACGTGCTTCACCAGGCCACCATCACCACCCTCCTTCCCCCATCCACCCCAACTAGTGGGGGTTCTATGTTGCAGAATTAACCAGAGTTGTGCACTTCGTGCAACAAGCATGATACTTTGGCATATTGTTCTTTACAATGTTATTCAGATTTGAAGCCACTTCAAAATCGTTTTTATTTTGAGAAATAAATAAAAAAAAAAAGATGAGCCAAAATTGCAGACGATTTTCTAACGCTAGGTGCCCGCAGTGAATATTATCAAGCAAAATGAATGTAAGCTAAAATTATTTTCCAGTGATAACACGTTGGACAATGATATATCGTGTATGAAAATACATGTGTTTATCCAAAACTTAGCTGGCCTTATTTTGTTTCCTTATGTTTTCATAACTTTATAGACCCGCAGCGGGAAAATCAAAATGGCCGCCTCCGATCGCGTGTCCGTAATTTGCCAATGAAAACTTCGTCTTTAGAGGTGAATGCATGCGTGCCTGCGTACGTTCTCGCGCGCATGTGTGTGCGTGTGCGTGCCTGCGCGCACACGCGTGTGTGTATGTAATGGGACAAACGAAAATTCAGTGTCCAATCCCATTTCACCTCGAGGAAAAAGAGAGGCAGATAGAGGGAAAAGGCAAACAGAAGCAGAGAGAGAGAAAAGAGAGAGTGGTAGATGAGTCTTATGTTTGGAAGGGAGCACTTGAGAGTGTGTTAATGAAAGTGAGCGAGTGGTAGATGAGAAGTCTTATTCTTGGAAGAGGGCACTTGAGGGTGTGTATGAGGGGGAAAAATGATATATATATATATATATATAAATGCATATAGATTGTTCACATGGGTATGTGTCTATGAGTATGCATACCTAGATGGTGGGATTTGGGATATATATATATATATATATATATATGCTGTATATGTGATGTTACAGATGTGCTATATATGTACATGGGGTGTGCATAAGAATAAGGTGGGATGGGGAAATTGGGGGAAGGGGTAAAGAGAGAAAGGGATGGAGGAGAGGTCGTGGGAAAGGAAAAGAGCTGGAATGATTCAAACTAATCCATTTATCATCAATCATTTTCCTTTTTCCACCCCCAGCAGGAATTATCACACTAATGCCACCACAGTATCTCACTTATGACAATGATCATCATCCTGTAGTACTGTAGATCTCACTTGTGATAATGATCATCATCCATCAGTCACAGATCATTTCCTCTATTCCCCCAACTGGCATTAACATACTAAGGCTTGTACACTATTCCACTTTTGTAAATGACCATCATCCCACACTACTGTGAATCACACTCACACCATGACAATAATCATCATCCATCAGTCATGTGTTTACCTACTTCATACCCCTAACTGGCATTATTACACCAATGCCACAACATCATCCAACTTATATAACAATGATCATTATCCTACAGTACTGTTGATCTCGAATGATCCATGATCATTACCCATCAGTCATCCCCCGTCCCCCCCCCCCCCCCCCCCCCCTCTTCCTGAACCGGCAGTATTATACTAATGCCACCACATTATTTCACTTATCACAATGACCATCATCCTACAGTATCTCACTAATGACAATGATCATCACCCACCAGTCATTGATATCTTCCTTTGTTCCCCAAACTGGCACTATTGTACTTCTGCTACATTATTCCACCTACATGACAATGACCCTCACCCTATAGTACTGCTGATCCAAAATATTCAGCATCCATCAGTCACTGGAAATATTGTCATCCTGTGATCACCTTCATACTGCAATATATATGGCAATGAGGAAGCTGACCATTTGGCAAAGGAAGGAGAACAGCAGCCCCAACTAGAATGTAGGAAATCTCCTTTGAAAAAATCAAAAGTATTATCAAGGAGAACCAAAAACCAAAACAGCAGATGGCTTGAGCAGCACCCTACTTCAACAAGAGGGATGGACACTACAGGATGCCCAGATCAGACCTTTGTGAGACTGAGGACAGGGCAATCCAGGCTGAGCCATCACATGTCCGCTATATTCCACAATGGCAAGTCTTCAAATCATCCATACAGTACAGACGGATGACCTAGCCTGCCAACACACCGATGAAGGGAAAGCCCTATTGACCACTGGAGGGCCTTCACCATACAGCAGCCTTCGCCAATACCTCCAGGGCTCCTACCTAAGTGAACAAGGAAGAAGACCACCCTACTGTACTGTTGATCTCTAATGATCATCACCCATCAGTCATTGATTCCCCCCCCCAGCAACCAGCGTCATTATACTACTGCCACCACATCATTTCACCTGTGACAATGATCAGCATCCCACAGTACCTTTAGTCGCAGTTATGATTCCAGTAACAAGAATAATTATCATCCTGCAGCACTGTTGTTATCAAATGGCCATCACCCAATAACCTTTATTATCATTATTTATATATTTTAATTTATTCACACACACCCTGTGTGTGTGTGTGTGTGTGTGTGTGTGTGTGTGTGTGTGTGTGTGTGTGTGTGATGTGTGATTTCACCCTATGACAATGGTCACTATTCATCAATCATTGATCATTTCCAATTTTCTGCTCAACTGGCATTATCATACCAACACTATCATGTATTTCACTCATGACAATGACCAACATCCTATAGCATTGTTTATCCCACTTATGACAATGATGATCATCATCATTTAAAAAAAATATATATATATATATATATATATATGTGTGTGTGTGTGTGTGTGTGTGTGAGAGAGAGAGAGAGAGAGAGAGAGAGAGAGAGGGTGGGTGTGTGTGTGAAAACTCCCCACAGTTAGTCTCTTTTGACCATAATTCACCCATAATACCCTCCCCTCACCATCCCCTCTCCTCCCCCCTCCCCAACCCCACTCCATTGCATGAATCCCTCCCCCCCCCCCCCCCCCCCCCCCCCCCCCCCCCCCCCCCCCCCATACGTTTGTGTGGGAGGAGGGATATGAACTCTATGAGTTTATCTCTCTCTCCCCCTCCTCCTTTACCATCTTCCATCCCCCCTCCATATTCTGTCCACCCCCCACCCCCCTTTTTTTTTTCCTCTCTCCTAACAACATCTTACCACCCATTGATCATTTCCATTCTCTTCATTACCCACACCCCCACATACAACTACCCACACATAACTACTATCATCACCATCACCACCCATTAAAATTGTTAATTGTTTATTTATTCATTTCTGTCTTTTATATTTTTCATTTACTTATTTCATTTTATTTCATTTATTAGTTATGTATTCATTTATTTATTGTTATGATTTTGTTTATCTATTTTTACTTATTTGGTGTTATGTGTGAAAATGAATGACTGTACAGCATACAACTCCCTTTTTTGCTGGCGGCCATCTTGGAAATTGCTCAAATACACAAATTTTTCCTTTTTTTTTAAAAATAGACCTGTATCTGGTTATGTTCAAGGCATGAAATTGTCCTTCTCAGCCACATTTGGTGTTTGTAGCATTAAATGAACAATTATGAAAAATATATTCCAATTTTTGTGTCGGCCATTTTTGAAAAATGCAAAAAAAAACATGTTTATACAAATTTTTCTTGGTGGCTCTAAATCAGGTTTTGTTCAGGACATAAAACTGGCCATCTCTGCCAAATTTGGTGCTTTAGAAACTGATCACGCCTGTCTCTCCTCCTTTCATCAACAGATTTTGCCAGCCGTTTGCATTCCCGATGCACGCTGTTTGTTGGATCACGAGAAAACCCTTCACTGGGCTCTTCTGTTTAGGTATCCCCCATCGACGTAGAATAGACTCCTGATTCCTACAGTTCCTGCTGCCTTGAGCCAGACACCCTGTCCCCAGACCAGACAATGGAGCAAGCTGTCAGACAGACTCTACCGACTCTGGTCGAGGGTCGTGTTCCCTCTGGATCACGCACGGGGGCAGGAAGAAGAAAGAGGGTGAGATGACCGCTGTACAGACAAGTTACGTCCCCCTGGTTGCCAGTTATTCAGCTGATTGTGCTATGATCACTGTGTAATTCGGGGGGGGGGGGGGACTTGCTGTGGGAGAAAGAGCATCTGAAGAGCACAGGCAACGGCTTTGGATCGTCCTCAGCCCTTCTTTTTCTTTCTTTTCTTTCTTTTCTTTTTTTTTTTTTTTTTTTTTTTTTTTTGTGCTCCCAGTTCTTATAGAACAGGTGGTCCTTTAGAATGGGAACGAAGAAATGCTGTCGGTGTGTCTGTGTCCGTGTGTCTGTGTGTCTGTCCATCCGTCCGTGGTCAAAACGTGTTCCACTCGCTCAAGACAAAACTACTGGGCTGATCTTTCTGAAAATTTGTAGGTATGTTCATTATGGGTCAAGGATTATGCCGGATGTTTTAGTTTACCGTGATAGCTGTTACTAATGGCTGTAACGGCCTATAACGGTTTTTCTCTTTATGGAATATCTCAAAAAGTGCTCGGTCGATCTTTGTGAAAATTAGCAGGTATGTTCATTATGGGTCACGGATGATGCCCGATGTTTTAGTTTACCCCATTATAGCCGTTACTAATGGCTGTAACGGTTTTGCTTCTTTAAGGAATATCTCAGAAAGTACTTGGCCGATCTTTGTGAAAATTTGTAGGGATGTTCATTATGGTTTACGAATAATGCCCGATTTTTTTTTTAGTTTTTACCTTTATAGCCGTTACTAACGGCCCGTAACGGTTTTTCTTTTATGAAAATATCTCAGAAAGTACTTAGCCGATCTTTGTGAAAATTAGCAGATATGTTCATTATGGGTCACGGATTATGCCCGATGTTTTTTAGTTTACCGTTATAGCCGTTACAAACGGCTGTAACGGCCTGTAACAGTTTTTTTTCTTTATGGAATATCTCATAAAGTACCTGGCTGATCTTTGTGAAAATTAGCAGGCATGTTCATTATGGGCGACGGATCATGTCGGACGTTTTAGTTTACCGTTATGGCCGTTACTAACGGCTATAATGACCCATAACGGTTTGTCATTTTTATGGAATATCTCAGAAAGTACATGGCCGATGTTTCTGAAAATTTGTAGGCATGTTCATTATGGGTCACGGATGATGCCCGATGTTTAAATTTACCGTTATAGCCGTTACTAATGGCCCATAATGGTTTTCTTCTTGATGGAAAATCTCAGAAAGTTCTCGGCCGATCTTTAAGTAGGAGCACAAAGAGAACGCTTGCGATAAAGCGAGTGATTGCGATAGCGCGAGCGCTTGTAAAGAAAGCGCTTGCTTGGCGTTGAGGTGCACAAAGAGAAAGAGATGTACAGCGCGCTCGCGACTGGTAGAGCTAGGTCATTTGGCAGTATGGCGGATTCAAGTGAAGACGAACTTTTGTTGCTGGACAGTGTTCTGCCGAAAATTATCCTAGGAAAACGCAAAAGAGTGGGCGTTCATGAGATTAATCAAAGGGCGAATGGAAAGTGAATACCATAAATTGTTTCCTTTGCTTAAAAGGAGCCCTCTCGTTTTCATTCCTACTTGAGAATGAGCCAAGAGACATTCAAGTACATCTTAGAAAGAATTGAACCAAAGATAACAAAGAACTGGTGCAACTTTCACCAACAACCAATTATCCATGTTGGTCAGACTGTCACTGAGAGACTGAGAGAAAATGCGACACACACCGCACTCGCCAGACTCGAGACAACACGCGACGGGGCACCAGGAACACGCTTGCTCGCGAGAAAGAATTAACTTTTGATTCTTGACGCTTTCCAAGCGTCGCTTCAAATCGCAGGCGCGATAAAGCGAGCGTGCTTTTTGTGGCACAAGCAAATTTGGAGCAACATTTCAAGCGCTTGTCCCAACACGCTCGCTTTTATCGCGAGCAAGCGTTCTCTTTGTGCTCCCACTTTACACAAAATGCAGGGTGAGTAACTAGCAGGCCAACAGGTTTTACAGGTTTATCTGTTTCGGTCTAACATGTCCCCAAAATGTGGGACCGGATGCAATACGATCTGTAACAATATATATATATATATATATATACATATATCCATATTGATGTGTGTGTGTGTGTGTGTGTGTGTGTGATTGAGTCGTGATGGCAGCTATTCATAACTGTAGGATGATGTCATTGTGCAAGATCAGGAAGTGAAATAAGTGTTTGCGTTTCCTTGGTATATCATTTAGCTTTACTATTTACAGCGCGTGAGTCCTGTTTCTTATTCATGGTGTCATTAGTGCCAGGGTCTTTCTTTTCGCGCACAGTTTGACAATCGACAGTTTATCATATTTTGTTACGATCGTGTTTTCTTTTCTTTTTCTTTAAAAGCTATTTGTCTGGTTACAGCCAGGTTGATCTCCTCTGCTTGTTTACAGCCGTAAAGTCAAAATGGCAAAGGCGAAAACACTGCGAGGTAAGTAGGAATTTTTCTTGGATAATTGTACCTATTCAATTCATTGGTCTTTTACATGAAGTATTTAGAGCATGCAAAACAGTGGATGCATTCTGCAGTTTAATATTCTAAGGATGACAGGTCTTGTTTTGCTGAACGTAGTTAGTGAGTTTGCCTGGCTCTCACTGCACCGTCACTGTGTCAGTCCATGAACATCATCTGATCTGCATGTTTTAAATCTACTGCACACGCTGAAAATGTGAACCTTTGAACAACAAACCTTCCCACACACTGTCTCAGCATGTTTGTCAGTGTAGGTGTTGTCAATTCAGACTCTTATAAGTTTAACAAGACCACACTTCGGTCTGTGCTAAATAAAAAAACAAAAATTGATCTTACTTCATCTTCCTCGCCATACTTTCAGTTTTGAGACCCCACTGCGCATGATGGATAAATGAACTAACAACTAAGATGAGAGAATTGAAGAGGGCCTCGTGGCTATGACTTAGCAGATGTCTGACCTACGCATTAGCCCAACGCGCTGGTCAGACCTATATCACCATATGTCATACAACACTGTTCATAGGTGAAATACTCACTGCAAAGAGGCTGACAGGATTTAGAGGTATGAATATTTCAAATCTGTTTCTTTAAAGATATGTTACACGATAAATTACCCAGGACAAAATGCCACATGCTTGAGCAGCTGTACTTGGCATCATTGTCAAACTGTTTGACGGGCCCACAACATTAAATATAATCATCAATATAAGTTAAATCCAATTTCTTGTTTTTTTTTATGTCTGTTTCTTTCAGTCTTCAGTATTGTGCTCCACAGGTTTCTAAAGTGGCAAGAAAACAAACGATCCCAAGCAAACTTTTCACTAGGTTTAGCAACAGGCCTTTGCAGTTCTCATCTACTATCGAGCAGGGCATTCATATCTCATTGTCTGTCAGCTGCACCATCTACTGGCTTGTGATGTGAAATACAAGAAACGTATTTTGTTAAAATTGAGCATATTGTGAAATTAGTTCATGTATGGACAACCTCAAAACCTGCTTCTTACCAATATGCAATACAGGAAGCACTATGCTGCACATTTATTTTGGCTCTGAAGTGGGTGGGACGGACTAAGGTGAGTGTTTCGTTTTAATCTTTGACATCCAGAACAATCTGATCTTTCAGAAGCCGCTCTTCCAGCTGAATGCCGCCAAATTTGCAGGACTTGACGAGCTTCCTCAAGTCACAAACTGTTCAACTGATTCTTGATGTCTTTTGTGAAAAACAGATTCGTATGTCTCACTTTTTTTTTTCCCAGTACAAAACTTTTCAAATTTCTGCAATATCTCATCCAAGCATTTTCTTTCCCTCTTCACTTTCGAATGGCAAGCCTTCAGAAATGTCCAATCCTTTTGATCCAACACAGGATAGAAACGTTGCTGTTCTAAACTCTTGCTCCTCTTCTTCCAACTCAGTCACTGTTTCATAACTGCCCAAAAGCCTTCTAAACTGTTTCCAGTTACTCTGCAGATCACCTGATGTCAGCTCCAACTTGGATGGTAACGGTATATTTCTTCGTCTTCCAGATCGCCTTGCCGTTCTTGGCCTGTCTTCTTCGCCTTCGTTAGTGCTCATGCTTACAGCTTAGCAACTGACGTCACTGGCTTACGACTAGCGATTTCAGGATCAGAATCAGAATTTGGGGCGTTGTATCAAAACAGTCACACCGAGGTCTTTCTCTTCCTCATATTTAGATACTTTTACTTCCTTGTCCCAATTTTCATTATGTAATCCTTCTGTGGCTTTGGTTTTCCAATATGAAGTACTTTATATTTTTCTGAATTAAAATATAGTTTCCAAGTATCAGACCACTGTACTAATGTTTCAATATCCTTTTGTAATTCCTTATACGATTTCTTTTACATGCACTCTTTAATTCTACAGTGAGATCATTTATAAACACCATGAATAATATTGGTCCTAAAATACTGCCTGTGGTATCCCACTAACAACATCAGCACTATGAGAGAAGGAACTACCAATCCTTACCTTTTTCTAGTTCTTTTTAATAGAAAGTCTCTAACCCAACCAAGTACATATCCTACTATTCCATAAGACTCCAATGTCTTTAAGAGTCTTTCATGTGGTACTGAATCAAATCCTTTTCTAAAGTCTTAATACATCTATATACTCTCCTTTATCTATCTCCGTTGTGAAATCTTCCATCACTTCTAGAATTTGAGTCACACAAGATCTTTTTGCACGAAATCCATGTTGGCACTCAGCATATAATTTATTTTCTGTCATACGTTTAACAATAGACTCTCTAATAAATGATTCTAAAAGTTTGCAAATAATGCATGTTAAACTCACTGGTCTATAATTCCCTGGGTCTGTTCTCGTACCTTTATTTTTAATACTGGTATAACTGTCGCTGTTTTCCAATCTACAGATTTAGTAAAAAGTATATAAAGTGGGAAGGTCATCTCCTCATTTAGCTCTTTCAGTAGTCTTGATGGAATGGCATCAGGACCACATGCCTTATCAGAGTTCAGAGATTGAATAGTTTCTTTTGTATTTATTCTACAGAAATGTCTACATTTTTTCCAATATTATACCTTTTGACCTTGAAGCTGGACTTAGAGTATGTATATTATTGATTTTCTTTTGTGAATACACTAGGGAAAAAAATACATTCCAAATATCTGCCTTATCACAATCTATCTCAACTGTGTTACCTTCTTTAGTCACCAAAGGACTCACTCCAGTAAACATCTTTGTTTTTGATTGTACGTATCTCCAGAATGCTTTCGGATTATTTTTTACATTCCTTCATAGCTTCTTTTCAAATTCCTTTCTTGTTTTTTTTGTTTTTGTTTTTTTGTTTTTTTTGGGTTTTTTGTTATAAGAACTACATGCTTTAATATGATTTTGGTAATCTTTTCCCTGCTTAGTTACAAGGATTTCACGTAGTTTTTTTCTGTGTCGTTCTGACTTTTCACCCCTCTGGTGAATTAAAAAGTTCTCATTGGACTACATCCCACTTCTGACACCATGTTTCGTTTTCAAGTGGGCTGTCGGCGCAGGATGGTTCGATTGTCCAACCGATTCATGGACGTTAGGCTTTGTTTTCAACCATTCCAAGGGAAATCACTCTTGTCAAATTGTCGTAACAAGCAGACGAAACTTGAAATTTATTTATATATACGTTACAGTGGTGTTCATATCATACCATCATATCAGTGGCATCTTAGGCATTTCCAGCCTTTAGCCTGCTCAATGTAGATAATTAATAGGGTTTTTGTGATAAATATTTGGTCTTTTACTCGCACATTTATAAAGCACATGCGTGGTTTTAAGAATTTTGAATCAATGCAAGTCAATATTTGTTTGAAAAATAAGATGTATCAAGTGTTTATCAAGACGGTTTTTGAAAGTGGTAACAGTTTCTGCTCCAACAACATTGTCTGGCAAGTTATTCCAAGTATTAACAATTCTGTTACAGAAAGAGTTTAATGCTTTTGAAGTTTTAGTAATTTTGTTGTTGTTGTTTGAACAGGTGCCCTCTGGTTGTAGATTCAGTATTCAACTGCCAGTGGCTTTAAATTGTTAAATGTCATAAAAACCCTGCGTAAGTTCTTTTTCTTCCCTAGAGCGACCACAGTCAACATTCTAATTCTTTTGTCGCTATTTAAAGAAGGGGGCCGAGGAATCAGCCTTCAGTGTTTAAAAAAAAAAAATTCCCATTAGCATTGCCAGTCTTGCTGCCACCAAGACACATCATCCAGTCTTAGTGGGGTCTCCTCTCACAAGATCCCTCCACACACATAGCCAGTCTTGCTGCCACCAAGACACCCACTCAGTCTTTTGCTTTTGGAAATCCCCTCTCACAGGATCCACACCAGATTTTTTGCCTTGTCAAACTTTCCCTTTTTCTTTTCCTTTTTCCTTCTCTTTCTCCTTCCCTCTTCCTTTCTCTGTCTCTTTCCCTCCTTTTCCTCTTTCCCTCTTCCTTTCCTTCCTTCCTTTCTACTAGAGATTTGCTCTGCCATTTCCTTTTCCAGAGCCCCCCCCAAGTTAATCCCCAGAATGATCCAGGTGAGCCAGGCAGAGCCTTTAAGACTAGGAGTTCGTAAGTTTCGATCATGTCACCATGTAAGCGCCTGTATTCCAAACTTGGTAATCTTAAAATCTGAAGCCTTTGTTCATTCTGCGGACCACTAATTTTTTTTTGTAAATCTCTGAATATCTTCAATGGGATTACTGGTTTTTTTTTTTTCAAATTTGTTGTCCATACAGCATTGCCATATTCAATAACTGGTCTGACTAATATTTGAAATAATGAAACCATTACTTCACAATTTTTGCACTGAATATTGCCTACTACCATCCCTGCTAGTTTATTTGCTCTTTTAATGGTTTCATTAATATGTTTATGAAATGATAAATCAGGGTCTGTTATCACTCGTAGATCTTATCAGCATTAGTCTTTTCAAGCAATACACCTTCCATATAATAATCATACCTAGGATATTTTTACCTGCATGAAGAACTTTACACTTCGTATTGTTAAATTTAATCTGCCAGACATATCGGACACAGATGTCGTGTTCACTGTCAAACCTTGCACTCAAAGGGTTTAGCTTATTAAGGAGTATTGGATCATCGTTATAGTTGTTCACTGAGAACTTTACACTTCGTATTGTTAATTAAATCTGCCAGACATATCGGACACAGATGTCATGTTTACTGTCAAACCTTGCACAGAAAGGGTTTAGCTTATCAAGGAGTATTGGGTCATCATTACAGTTGTTCACTCTCAAAACCTTGCATAGAAATGGTTAAGCTTGTCAAGGAGTATTGGGTCATCATAACAGAGGTTTGTTTTTGTTTGTACTGTGTGATAGCGTAAAGACTCTTCCAACCAGCACTGTCCTGCAGATGAAAGGTATTGTTCAATTTTGTATTAAGTAACCTCAGCATGCCAGATTGCTTTCTCTGCTTCTATCTGGGCATGTCTAATCTCTCGCTGTACTTCATACTTTGCCCTGTTGAGCTTTATTCTCGCAAGGTCTAGCTCCTTTTACATGTTTCATGCTTTCTAGGGTTTTACATGCTTCCCTCAGACATGGGATGATTTACCAGCATATGTAACAGCTATCTCCTCAGGCAGCAAAAAATAAGCTGCTGGGGTGACAGAAGTGAAGGCAAACAATTCCTCCGTATTCAATACAGTGACTCTGCAAAGAGATATTGAGAGGAAAAAAGAAAAAGAAAGAAACACAGAGGCAGTTTGCCTGTTTTCAGTTGCATGTCATGAATGCATACCACAATGGCAGTTGTTTTAGGAATCACATGTTTTTATGTACGTCACTTCGTTAAAAACACATACTGGCTTACAGATAGTTGTTTACATACACTTGCTGACAGACAAACCGATCAACAGAAACAGGTAAAAACATAACCACCTTGATTATTAATCAGTATTTTCATCACCATGGGAGAAAGTCTCAGTCCAGTGGCTTACCAAGGCTGCCTGTGAAGGGTTTGCACAAAAAGCTAAAGCCAAAATGCAATGCGGTTACAGAGATTCAGAAAACATAAAATCTCCCAGATTTAATGGATAAGAGAGAAGCTTTAAGGAAAATCATCCTGGCTGTCCATTTGATGATAGATAACCATTTTATACTAAGAGGAAAAGATTGAGGACTGGGAGAAGAGGGGAGGTGGGTAGCAGGGTCAGGTGCCGTGCACTGAGAGATTATATACTTATGTCCGCAACTTTGAGTTCATGACAGGTACATCAAGATAGGTACCACAAGAGAGATGAAGATCTCCGGGAAAATGTAGTTAATGTAAAGAGGGTGCATTCCAGTGAATCAGCAAGGTTCCCATGACATGTCATGAGCAGATTTGTGGCTTAGTAGCGAAAGGAAAGTAGAAACATGTTACAAAGCTACTACCAGAATCATACAACTATTTCTCAAGCTGAAAAATGTTTCACTATCAGAGGCTAGCTTGTGTTTTCATCATTCATCTAGACTAATCACTTGCTGCAATTGGCAAGCACTGCAGCACTTGGTAGTTGTGCACATGGACTGCAAAAACTGTGGACCAGTGGAAGGGGTAAAAAATGCATGATGGGAAATTTTCAACTCCATCTGTTTTGTTGCTGATTAAAATAGAAAAAGTACTGGAACCCCAGAGTAATAAACTGCAAAACAATAATGAAATGAAGCCACGCTTGTCTGCAGAGGAATATTTAGTTAAAGACAAGGGCAATAACTTCTGACCGCCTACCAGTCGCAGAGGAAAGGTGAGAGGGAAGGGATGGAGACGGCCACAGTTTGTTTAGATAGCGCATGGCTGCCAATAGCTGTCAGCTTCCTTGCGCTAACCTCCCACAAGCTTTCCTCCCTATGCGTAATGTGATACTAGCTGTCTGGCTGATAGTGCACTGGAAATAGGGTGCTGTGTTTCTTCATTAATACTTTATGCCAGAAAGCAGCGAGCTGTGGTCGATTGATGTCACTGGATTGTGGGGTCTTTGACTGAGAGAATGATACCAAACATGAATGGGTTTTCTTTCATATGCATTGCTGGCAAGCACCACAAAGATTTGCCAACAAAAAACGATTGAAACAGACAAATGAACACACAACAAATGAAATGAAAGTTCAACTCAGTAGAGAGCATGCGTCGTCCTTTCAATCACGCTCGAACTCAGATATATTGGACATGTATATTTTTCCTTTACAACTGACAGAAAATTATTCACGGGAGGCCTACCTGACAGCTAGTACAGGGCCCGAATAAACAGTCACTGTGGCACTGGTCAGCTTCACTGATACTAGTGTTTTGGAAATGGGGTGCTGTGTTTCTTCATTAACACTTTGTGCCAGAATGCAGCGAACTGTAGTCGATTGATGTCACTGGATTGTGGGGTCTTCGACTGACAGAACGATACCAAACATGATAGGTCTTCTTTCATGCACATTGCTGGCAAGCACCACAGAGATTTGCCAACAAAAAAATGATTGAAACAAACGTACACCAACAAATGAAATGAAAGTTCAACTCAGCAGAGAGCATGTGTCGTCCTTTCAATCATGCTCAAACTCAGACATATTGGACATGCATATCTTTCCTTTACAACTGACAGAAAATTATTCGCGGGAGGCCTACCTGACAGCTGGTACAGTGCCCATACACAGTCACTGTTGGCACTGGTCAGCTTCACTGGGAACATGGCGGCGGTTTCCCTAGCACGGCCTAGGCATGTTTTGCTTGTCTATCTGTGTGTTTTACGTGCTTGTGAAGCATGCTGATACAGATTCTATCACAGCCACACCATGCTTTTAGTAAAGCAAGATTTTAGCATGCTACACATGCAGATGTTGGTTATAAACAATGAAATGCTTCCTACCTGACCTTGTACTTTTGCCCGTTCCAATCATTTGAAACTGATGTCACATGTACACACACCAATGCAATATGTTGCTGGATTTTCATCGTCGTGGTGAGCCTACTCACGACTGGGGAGAGAGAGAGAGAGAGAGAGCGTGTACACACACACACACACACACACACACACACACACACACACACACACATATTGACAGAAACCCACACACCAACAACAGCGGTATATAACACAGATGGATCACACTCACACACACACACACACACACACACACACACACACACACGCACACATTGAAATTTACACGTACAAAAGATCGGAATGAAGTAGGCCTACACATAAGCAATAAGACTTGTCAATGTAGGATTGGTCACACACATGCGCATGTGCGCGCGCACACACACACACACACACACACACACATACACACACACACACACACACACACACACACACACACACACACACACACACACAGAGAGAGAGAGAGAGAGAGAGAGAGAGAGAGCTAGATATTACAGCTTACTCTATCAATAAAACATGCTCAGGTACTCACTTGCACACTCTTACTTTTATTTATGCAGAGAGAGAGAACAACAACAACACACACACACATACACACACACACACACACACACACACACACACACACACACACACACACACACACACACGGACGCACGCATACACGCGCGTGCGAGAGAGAGAGAGAAGGAAAATAAGCGCTTTGTGGAGTGTACAAGTCTGCGCCACACAGACCTGGTCCGCCTGGCAAGTCACTCTCCACCGGCAACTGATGAACAACACCCACGAAAAAAAAAAACAAAAAAAACTTCAGAACGCGGTATGAACCGAAGTTATATCAAGTGGCACAACGAAGAATCACAACACACACATCACTCACAGAGTTAATTATATCCAGTTATGGAGTGTGGAAGAATAATAATGCATTAATCACAAGAGAAAACTTCACCACCAAAAATCAAAAATCAGTACTCGGTCTGCCGCTGATGAACATGTGCGTGCACATGTATGCACGATGCCAGAGCTTATCAAAGCGGTGAAGGTCACGAGCAGGTTCAGCGCCGGGGCAGCAGAAAACTAAACAGACCGATTTTCATCTAGGCCCGACTGCCGTGAAGCTGTTTAAATTGAAATGTTTGACACATACTCCCAACTATTCTCAGTGGCAAAGAATTCTCCTTCACTCCCCCTCCTCCCTCCCCTTCCCAGCCCACTGTCTCCCATCACTCCTCCCTTGTGTCTGTGTATGTGTGGGAATACATGTTTACATTGTGGCATTCTGAAGTCTTAACCAGATTTTAGTCATTGGTGGATGTGGCACTCAAAACAATGTTGTGTTCATTTTCATCAAGGAAGCCACATGGCATGTTGGCGAGTTCTATATGCTACACCATGCTTGCTAAACCATGAGGCTTCAGACATTGGATAACATTAGGTTTCTAAGGTCATTGATGTGTATTTCTGAAAGTAGATGTTCTTTTTGTTGCCAGAGCTCCCGAGACACAGCAGATGAGCCTCCTGCCTACACTCCCAGTTCCAGCCAGCCTCTGCTGCCCTCCTGTCAGGGATGTGGAACAGGGCATTCAGTTGTCAACCCATGAGCCTCCTGCCTACACCCCCAGTTCCAGCCAGCCTCTGCTGCCCTCCTGTCAGGATGTGGAACAGGGTGTTCAGTTGTCAACCCATGAGCCGACTTTTACCACACTGTCAGGGCTTGAAGTGAAGGGTATGCATACCATATTCTTCTCACCATTTGAGGGCTTGAAATGGAGGGTGTGTACACATGCACACCATATTCTCACCATTTCCACTGATTTCCTTTGATCTGTTCCAACAAATTCTCACTTAAAAAAGTCTTCAGGAATGACAAGGAAGAGAGGAGGGAAGGGTGTGAGGTAGGGAGAAGAGGTTTTGAAACTTGGAAGTAATGGAAACCTTAACGAAGGCCTAAGGCCTGTTCCAGAGAAACACTAAATTGGATTGAACAAGAGAAGGTGGAAATGGAACATATTTCAAGCAGAAAATCGCGTAATATAGGCATCCTAAAGGTTTAACTCTCTTTACCTCTCACTATAGGTGGTCAGGTTAAGGCTTTGTTATGTGATTATTATGTTACCTTTCCCTCCCCCCCATTCTTATCAGTGAGTTTTGCTTTTCTTCTGTCAGGTTCTTGAAGTTGCTGCAGCATTTCTGCCAGCCAGATAGAACAGTTACAGTAGCTGTATTTAAAAAACAAACGGTACTAGTTCCACCACAGGATACAGACAAACAGATTACAGGACAAGTCACAATGCATTTTGACCTCAAAGGTCTTCTTCAGGCAAAAACAAACAACATTTAGGACAGTGAAAACAAAGAACAAGAAACCTTTTATCTTTTCATATTCAGTGCAAATTGGCTGTTATTATATTATATCGTTTCTTTTTAAATTTTGCTTTATTTTCTGCCCTCAGTCACCTCGTTTTGAAACTACAGTAGCTGTATTAAAATGACAGTTGGAGAAAGATTTATAAAGCTGCATTATGTTATTAGATTTTGCTTTGTTTAGTTTGGATCTCTTTATAGAAGGTAAATGTATCTTTTGGGTTTGTAGGTATTCAAATGCATGTTCAGTGCCCACTTTATATCTCAAGCAAAGGAGTTGGTGCTTGACCTGGTGTCTTGAATCCTGTTTAGTGTGTCCTTGTAGCCTGACTTTTAAACGCTGTACATAGGAGTGAATGGTAGTCATTCTAGTCAGTTATGAGTTACTGGTCATATTAAAATCTAATATACAGTTTTAACCAGCATAGATGAAAATGTTAATTTTGGGAAAAATAATATTCATCTTAGAGAAGAAAAAAATATGTATTTTGTAAATTTTGTATCAGTTTGTGTGTGTGTGTGTGTGTGTGTGTGTGTGTGTGTGTGTGTGTGTGTGTGTTGTAACTACAACTACCTCTCAAAAAAAGGCACACATTTTCTGCAGATTATTGACATTATTTTCAAAAAGAAAGATCATTCAGTGAACATTTTATCCAAATTTTGATAACTTCTGGTGTTTGAACAAGATAATGTAAGAGTTTGATGTAAATCAATGCTTCTTTCAGTAAATTATGTATGTAAAAGAAAGTTAAAAGAAAATAAACATGCTGATTGGTGCTGTGGTATACATTTTTCCTGACAGCAGAAACAAAACTTTTGTCAAAAGTTGTATGAAATCTGTTATGCCTTGGAAAGGGGAAGTAAGTTTTACAATTGTTGGTGGAATGACATCAATAGCATCCCTTCCATTTAGAGGCTAACTCTCTTGATCTTCCTTCTGTCGCTCATGCAGACTGTGCACTCTGAATTCTCAGTCATTATCATCTAATGGGTTATCATTAGTGTTGTTATTATTGTCGTTGTCACACTCGCACAATCATAGCTTATTGACTGAACAGTCTGTTGGGCTTGTGGGGTGAGGCTTCATTCCTCACAGTATACAGTGTTGCCTTCAGGTTGTCATACATGAACAGTAAATGATAGGACTGAGAGTGCAGGTAACCAAAATGCTTCAAGTGAAAATCAAATCTCACTAGTCACAAGATAATTCAAAGTATAATTTTGTTAGCATGAAAGTCAGTCATATACTGTGACAGACGTTGAAGTTTCATTTTCATCAGGGAGACATAACTACTTGCAGACCAGTCCACACATGCTACACAGCATCTGCTAAGCCATGAGACTACCGTGCAGAGAGTTTGCAGCAAGATGAATTTTTTCTTGTTTTT
This sequence comes from Conus betulinus, assembly GCA_016801955.1. NCBI lineage: Eukaryota > Metazoa > Mollusca > Gastropoda > Neogastropoda > Conidae > Conus > Conus betulinus. Next base: position 38,724 of record JADBJO010010744.1, on the reverse strand, counting down.
GAAAGATGAGGAAGAATTGCATTGACACAATGTCCTGGTCAGACTTTGGGTATTTAGATGACATTGTGTGCACCGCTATCTCTGTTTTTGTGAGTGAGTGTGTGTGTGTGTGTGTGTGTGTGTGTGTGTGTGTGTGTGTGTGTGTGTGTTCACACACATGCATCTACATGTTTGTGCAAGTGTGTGTGCCTCTGCGTGTGCATGTGTGTGTGTATGCTCAACATTACGGCATACTTCTGTATGTGCATGCATGTGTGCATGTGCTAGCATATGTGTGTGTATGTCTTCGAGATATTATGTATATTTTTCTGTGTAAAGACATACATGTGATATGTTTGTTCATACGAATGCAGTGTTAGTCACAATGATCAATAGAAGTAAAGCATTTGACAAAAGCAGAATGAACTGCAGCTAAAGGGGAAACGCTTGACATGCAGACAGCACGGATGGCTGGATCAGTTTCTTTAATTGTTGCCTCTTTCAACAGCACCTCCCCCTTCATACGAGTCCCTGCACGGACGAGCTAAAGCCATGAAAGCTGGATCCTCTGAAAATGTGGACTTTATCAAGGAGATGACCATGCTGTTCATTGCTATTAGTGAGTCACAATGGAACAGTCAGTTGTGTTCTTGATATTATTTACTCAGTTGTATTTGGTTTTGGAGAAAATATTTTTTGGATTTGATGTCATGCCATGGACTACATTTTTTTTTCATGCAGTATTGTCACAGAAATTTTTTAAATGTCAGATAAATGTAGGGTGTGAAATTTTGGTAGTTTGCACTGTGCCTTGTGTTTGGGAGATTAGTATCTGTTTATATTAACTGATGTCAGAGTCAGAGACGTGTGTGTTTGTTTACTTACTTTACTTAGGCCCATAGCTCTAGGGAGAGCATAGGCCATCGACAACACTCTGCCATCGCACTTGGTTTCTAGGCTGCTCGCTGATACCTGTCCAGTTGGTCCCCAGCCTCTTTATCTCTGCCTCAGTGTCTCGCCTCCAGCTGCTGCGAGGTCGGCCTTTCTTCCTTTTCCCCTGCGGTTTCCATGTCAGGGCTTGGCGTGTAGTGCTGGATGCTGGCTTCCTGAGAGTGTGTCCAATCCAGCCCTACTTCCTCTGCAGAATCTGCTTGGCCACTGGTTCCTGTCCTACTTGCTTCCATAGGTCTTTATTGTTGATCTTCTCCGGCCATCTGATTTTGAAGATGTGCCTCAGACAGGTGTTGATGAAGGTCTGAATTTTTAGCTGTATTGCCTTGGTCATTCTCCATGTCTCGCAGCCGTAGAGCAGAACCGACTTCACGTTCGAATTGAAGATACGCAACTTTGTTGTCCTGATCTCTCCTGAGGCCCAGATTTTCTTTAGCATGATGAATGCTACTCGCACCTTGCCTATCCTGGCCATGATGTCTCGGTTGGTGCCCCCTGTTTGTCAACTACACTTTCCAAGTAGACAAAGGAATCTACTTCCTGATGGGCTCGCCTCCAACTGTGACTAGGCTGCTGCCTGTGGTGTTGATCATCATCAGCTCAGTCTTCTTCTTGTTTATCTTGAGTTCTGTTCCTGCTGATGTTGTCTCAAGGTGGGGGTTCTTGTCCTGCATCTGTGTGTGACTGTGGGAGAGGAGTGCCAGTCGTCAGCAAAGTCAAGGTCATCTAGCTGTGTCCAGAGTGTCCATTGTATCCCATTGTTCCTGGCTGCTGTTGTGGTCTTCATGATCCAGTCGATGACCAGGAGGAAGAGGAAAGGTGACAACAGACATCCCTGTCACACTCCTGTCTCACCTCAAAAACTGTCTGACAACTGGCCTGCATGAGTTTCTCTGCAGTTCATGTCCTGATAGGTGCACCGGATGAGAGAGATGATCTTCTCTGGTATTCCATAGTGTCTCAGTAGCTTCCATAGTGTCTATCTATCTACACTGTCGAAGGCCTTTTCATAGTCAATGAAGTTGATGTAAAGGGGTGAGTTCCACTCCAAGGACTGTTCAATGATGATCCTGAGGCTGGCAATCTGGTCGGCACAGGATCTGTTTCGCCGGAAGCCCGCCTGCTGGTCTCGGAGCTTTGGGTCAACTGCTTCCTTCATCCTCTCCTATGACACACTCTGTTTAGAACCTTGCCTGGCACTGACGGGAGCATGATCCCTCTATAATTACTACAGTCGGTAAGGTCTCCTTTCTTTGGCAGTTTGATGACAATGCCTTCCCTCCACTCTGCTGGGATGTTCTCTTTTTTTTTCATATCTTGACGAAAAGGCTGTACAGTAAGTTGACAGCTATACCAACATCCATTTTAATGGCTTCTGCTGGGATCTCATCAGGTCCTGCTGCCTTCCCATTCCTCAGTGTCAGGATGCCTTTCTGATCTCTGCTTTCGTTGGTTTCTCACAGTTGACCGGCAGTTCTGTTTCTGCTGGTGAGATGTCGGGTGGTGCTTCAGGGGCGGGACTGTTTCGTAATTCCGTGAAGTGCTCTGCCCATCGCTTCAATTGATCTTCTGTTGTTGTGAGGGTTTTTCTGTTTTTGTCTTTGACTGGCTTGCCAGTCTGTTGGAACTTGCCCGCCAACTTCTTTGTGGTGGTGTACAGCTCTCTCATGTTGCCCTGTCCTGCAGCATCCTCTCTGCTTGTCTGGCAAGTCTGTCGATGAAGCCCTTCTCATCTTTCTTCACACTTTTTTTCACATCTTTGTCCGCCTGGGTGTAGTCTTCTTGGGCTTGTGCTTTGTGTGATCTTGTGTGGCTCATGTTTCATTGTGGTTTTCTCCTCTTTCCTTTTGTTGAGTTTCTGAATATTATCATCAGAGATCCACTCCTTGTGTTCAGTTTTTCTTCTTTCCAAGTACCTCCTCACAGGTCTCATGCCAAAGTTTCTTGGTGCGTTGCCACTGGTTCTCGATGTCTGTGCTCTCATCTTCAAGCAATTCTTCAAGTAGTTGGAACCCGTTTGTAAGACTGATCTGAAATTTCTCCTTTATTCTTTACTGCTAAACAGCTCCAGATTATATCTTGTCCTTGCTGCATTTGTTGAAGTGTACTTCTTGAGTCGGAGTCTCACTGTTGTCACAAGCAGGTGGTGGTCTGATGGCATGTCAACACCCGCATCACCCTCATATCCTGCCATGATCGCCTGAATTTCCTGCTGATGCAGATGTGGTCGATCTGGTTCTCCGTGACCTGGTCCGGGGATCTCAGGTGGCCTTGTGGATGCGCTTGTGAGGTAGATGTTGCCTCCTATAACCAGCTGGTTCAGTGCGCACAGATCTGCAAAGTGTTCTCCATTCTCACTCATCTGTCCAAGTCCATGTGTCCCCATGATGTCTTCATGACCTGTATTGTCTGATCCTATCTTGGCGTTAAAGTTACCCATGACTATTGTGATGTCATTTGCTCCTCTTTTGTCCAGCACAGCTTGTATTTGTCGGTAGAAATCATCTTTCTTTTCCTCCTCTGCATCATCATTGTGGGAGTGTAGCATTGGATGATGTTCAGCTTGATGTTCTTCTTCTTTGTGCTAAACTTGGCTGTGATGATGCGGGAGTTGATAGGTTCCCAGCCGTTGAGTGCCCACTGCGCCTCTGTTGTCAGCATCAGGGCCACCCTTCTGTATGGGGGGGCTCCATCCTCTGAGTGTCCGCAGTACAGCAGCAGCTCTCCTGATGAAAGTTTCAGCTGTCCTGTCTGTAGCCACTTTGTCTCACTCAGTTCTAGGATTCCTATCTTGTAGGTCTTCATCTGTCTTGCTATCTGGATGGTTCTGCCTGCCTGCTTCGTACATTGTCCTGATGTTCCAGGTGGCTATCCTTGTTTTCCTGGGGGTCAGAGGTGGGGGGGAGCTAGTCTTGCAGCTCCCTCTCGGCTTTCACTGCCTGCGTCATGAGTCTCCGGGATGGAGACCCTTCTTCTCCCAGATGAATGTCTTGGTCTGATGTTGTTGATGCTTCTGTAACTTGCTTTTTTTCTAGAAAGGGGTGTTAGCCCTACGCAAACTCATTTAATCTCCGGCAGAGTTGGTCTCTACATTAGTCTGACCTCTACCCTTCGACCTGTCCAGCTTGGGTGCCCCTACCAGGAGCGTACACTCCTGCTGGCATAGCTCTCTGGGTCATACAGGTACACAAGTTCCCACACCATGGCAAGGAGTAGACCATATGGAAGGTGTGTTTCTTTGCTTCAGTTTAATTATGTTTATATAAAAAAAATTCCAGGCAGAGGAAATATATATGTCACAATGCAGTCATGATAGAAAATTATGTGGTATCAGGTTGACTTGACTTGACTGACTCATTATTTGTACTTTAACATAACCAGTGTCTGATCATGTGCTCTTTCCCTTTGACTGACTTCATGAGTTTATCATAGAAAGTTGACTGAATTTTGGTGTTCTGTGGTGCCTTCCAGTTGTGGTGTTGTTGACACTGGGACTCCTTATGGGTTATCCTGTCTTCGTCATTGTCATTGGTAAGCAGTCATCGGTGACTCTGTATCACCATAGTCTAAACAATTTTCTCAGGATGTTTTTGCTGTTAGAAAGGTAGTTATAGACTCAGAATAAAAAACTTACTCGGAGAATATTTCGACAGGGTCGCCTGTGTTCTTCAGCTCACTGTTGCTGTTGTGGCAGCGAGGCCTGGTGGGACGACTGTTGTGTGGGGTGAACAGTTTGTCAGGATCTGATTGTAGATGGGGGGAAGCTCAAAGCCTCGATCTCTGTTCAGGCTGGGGCATCTGGTCTTAATTTTGATGGCTTCTTTAACTTTTCTTTTTATGAGGAAGGGCTCTGTAGATATGATCATGGTTCTTTGGGGGCTGAACAGAGATCGAGGCTTTGAACTTCCCCCCATCTGCAATCAGATCCTGACAACCGTTCACCCCACACAACAGTCATCCACCCACCAGGCCTTGCTGCCACAACAGCAAACAGTGAGCTGAGGAAGACAGGGCGACCCTGTCAAAATATTCTCCAAGGAAGTTTTTGATTCTGAGTCTATAACTACCTTTCTAATGTCGAATCCAGAATCCAGAAACCTATATTCTTAGTTTTTTTTGCTTTTTTTTTTTTCTTTTTTTTTCCAATAAAGATTTGTGTATGTTCATTGCTTGTGGCACAAGATAGGGCATCTCATAGTGTAATTCATGTGGTTTATGTGACTGCAGTTCTTTCTTTCTGCTTGAGTATGAAAATTTCAATAAATACTGGATCTTATAGTTATTATGATTTATGTGAATATAGTTCTACCATTATGTTTGTTTATGCCAAATGTCAACAAAGCAAAAATACAACATTAGTTTATTTGTGGTTTATTTCAATTGTGATGGTGTGGAGGGGTAAGGGGTGTGCAGGCAAAGACAGGCAGATGGTGATATGCGCAGGGACCAAGGGACAGCAGCCAGTCAAGAAGACACAGAGACGACGTGGAGTTTTTCTCCTTTTATTGCCCTTCCATGATAAGCTCAACCCAGGCACACTGCCCTGGGAACTCTTCTCTCTCTCTCTTAGCACTCAGCGCACTGAGCACTCTCACGCGCCGATCGCTCACTCGCGGACCACACTCTGGACGACACACTCTCTCCGGGGAACACTGATGGGGAACACTGACTGCACTCATGCCGCGCGCCTCACTTATATACAGCTTGACTGGACCGCAAAGCCAGCAACGCAGCGCCGCAGGCAAAATGAGCCTCGCGTGACAGCAAATGATAAAATTTGTGCTATCTGTCGCAGCTTCTACGTTGTCTAGCTCGCCGTACAGTCAAGGTGTCCAGACATATTAGGTATCGATGAAAACTCAGAGAACCAAGAAATAAACGCAGTAAATCATATTTGACAATTTTGTGGCTGTGTAAAGTTATTGGCAATTAAAGTCCGAGAATGAAGCCACTTTTAACGAGTTTACATCATGTTTTCCTTTATTTCGATGAAAAATACTTAACAGCATGAAATAATTTTGTGATGACTGAAAAGCTGGCATTTCGCTCTTTTTATACATATAAATTTCATTATCCAAGATGCCGTCTGAGTGGAGAACTTTGCGTTTAAAATTTGATAAAAACACAACTGCCTTATCGTCACATGGCCGTCGCCATGTGCTTTTAACACAACTTTCGATAAAATGTTATTCCGTTGGAATGGTTAATCGGATGATAATTTTTATATATTTTCGGTTGCTTCTACCATAGAAACGAAGTTATTAAAAAGATTTCGATAGGAAAGTCCAAATTTCATAAAACAACAATTTAGATCAGAACGCCGACAATGAACAAAGAAGGCGACTCGCTCAAGAGACCGGCGCTGTCAGTCATTTCGTATTTCATTATTTACGGTTTGTTCGTTGAAACAATTCAAAATGGCGCCAAGATTAATTCGGTCGAAATACCAGTTTTAGGAAAAATATGGGCTTCTCAGTTCAACATGATTGAAACGAATAGAATACGTGAATTTTTGTGACTTCAGCGACGTATACACAAATATGTAGGTTCTGAGGTATTCATGATTTAAGGAATTTACACAATAAAAAATGAGATTCAACCAAGGGAGGTAAGGGGGAAGATAACTCATGAACAAAATATCTGATCTACGATGGGCGTCAAGAAATATACACTGTTAGCACCCGGCTACATCCCCCCCCCTACTCTGTTACAGCCAGCGTCCTCGCTGACACAAAATGACAGAAAATGACAGAGTTATCAAGCAGGGGTATAACAGATGAATCACGGAAAAAAAAAAATGGAGCTTTAGCCATCAAGTCCCTAGAGGTATGGCTACTCTCAAAACAAAACACTAACATCAATGTATCAAAACATCAAAGCATCGAAACATCTTGTCTCTCTCATTGTTTGCATTCATTATTATTCCAACTACCAGGGACTTACTCTATAAGTCAAAGTTTCAGGAAGTCAGCAGATTCGCATCGACTGAAATAAGTATACTGACTAGAATGGACATGTATTTTAAACAAAATTCCAAAAAGTCAAATACAAAATGACTACAAGGGATTCCTTTCATGAACAGAATCTGGACTTTGGGCACATAAAAGTGACTAAAATGGACTTGCTATTATAAACAAAATTCCAAGAGGTCAGACATCAGATATCATTAGGAAGAATGCGTTAAAAACCCGAGAGCACTGGGTAGGTACCAAGTGACAATAGTGGACTTATTATTTAATAAAAATTCCAAAATGTCGGATACCAAAATGACTTGAAAGAATTTGTTATTTAAACAGAATTCAAAAAGTCAGATGCCCAAAATGGCTGGGACGATAAATTTATGAAGATCCAAAACACTGGGTGAGTACTGGGTGACAATAATGGACTTGTTATTTAAACAAAGTCCCAAGATGTCAGGTACTAAAATGACTTATCAAGGATTTGTTATTTCACACGCTCCAAGAAAGTCAGATACAAAATATACTTGTGAAGATTCATCAAAATCCAAAACACTGGGGGCCAAGTGACAATTATGGACTTGTTATTTAAACAAAAATCCATAAAATCAGACATAAAATGATAAAAGAAAAAAAGGGATTTGTTACCAAAACTTTTTGAGTCAAGTCCCCAGGAGTTTTATGAATCCTAGGCAGGTTCTACCACTTTGCAGCAGAATCTTAGCAAAGTCACTCGACTTGGTTCTCTTTTACTACTTCTGCTGGCAAAAAAACAGGGGCATACATCATTATTCAACAATCAACATAGACTGGCTTCTGCAAAAAAAAAAAACGCAATGAACAAATGATTGTTTAACAACCAGTCCGCAACACTTCTCAAAAGAGGTATTTAACCATAAATCAGTCCTGAGTATAATTTACTATAACATCCGACTAGGTTACTTATGCAAAAACTCCTGATCATCCCTGCTGTCACTATCATACCTCTTCACAGGTTTCACAGCCAGACAGGCAGTTCGCTGGGGGGGGCTGGCGTGGGTGGATCGACACTACGTAGAGGCAGAACAGGGGTGGCCACAGGGTGGCCTGCAGTTCTTGGCTTAGGCTGCGGGAACATCTTCTGGTCAGTCGAGTCTGATGGCGGTTGCGGCTTCTTTCACCGTCCTCTCCAGTCAGCTGGTACTGACGACGACAGGGTGTCGGTTTGCGATGTCAGGCACTGAAGTTGCCTGACAGGGCCAGACCTGTTGTCTGGAGATCACAGCAGCCTGTGGTGGTCTGGGTGCCGCTGGGCCATGCTGTATGTCAGCATTCTGGCTGCTGACAGTGGCAGAGGACTGGGGTTTGTCCCCAGTTTTGACAGACCGTCCAGACCTCCGTCGCCTCCGCCTGGGCCGTCGTCTCGAGTGCTGTGTGTCCACACAGCTGCGGACAGGCAGTGGCGGCTGTGCAGGTGGTGGCTGCTGCAATTCCTCCTTCAAACTGGCGACTGTAGCCGTGAGTGCCTCTAGCTGCGTTTGAAGCGAGGCAACAGCAGCAGTGCCAACCGTGTGGAGGATGTCACCATCAGCACTGCAGTCCTGCATCCACCTTTGGGCTTCCTTCTTAGCCTCTTCAAAGGTGTGGTGGTAGGACGGTTCCGGATGAAATGCCGGACATCCTTGCGCAGTGCAGCTGGTTGCAAGCCACGTGTGAAGGTGTCCCGGAGAATGGTGGCAGGCAACATCCCATCCCCAGCCTGGTTGACCTTCTGCCAGAGGTACTGGAGATGGGAGCCATACTCCCAAATGGTCTCGTTCTGGCCCGGCTGCCTGTTGAAGAACGCTGTGGCCAGGGTGACCACATCACGCTGCTCTCCCCAGTTCTCCTCCAAGATGGCCAAGATCTTGGCTGGGGAGTCTACCTCTGCCACTGGCAGCCTGATCACCTCCTGGCGAGCTCGGCCATCTAGGGCGGCAATCAGCCAGAGGGCGGCTGTCCTGTCATCCAGGGGCTGCAGGTGTAGAGCAAGCCTGGCCTCCCGGATGAAATCATCCACTTCCCTGCTGCTCTCATTACCCGTAAATTTGGGGAGCTGATGCAGGGGGTGCAGAGGTAGGGGCAGTTGGCTGGCCATGGTGTCCGGTCTTCTTGGGCTGTGTCGTCTTCTTGGTCCCTTCTGTCTTCAATCCTGCTCGCAGCGCCAGTTGTGATGGTGTGTGGAGGGGTAAGGGGTGTGCAGGCGAAGACAGGCAGATGGTGATATGCGCAGGGACCAAGGACAGCAGCCAGTCAAGAAGACACAGAGACGACGTGGAGTTTTTCTCCTTTTATTGCCCTTCCATGATAAGCTCAACCCAGGCACACTGCCCTGGGAACTCTTCTCTCTCTCTCTCTTAGCACTTAGCGCACTGAGCACTCTCACGCGCCGATCGCTCACTCGCGGACCACACTCTGGACGACACTCTCCTCCGGGGAACACTGATGGGGAACACTGACTGCACTCACGCCGCGCGCCTCACTTATATACAGCTTGACTGGACCGCAAAGCCAGCAAAGCAGCGCCGCAGGCAAAATGAGCCTCGCGTGACAGCAAATGATAAAATTGTGCTATCTGTCGCAGCTTCTACGTTGTCTAGCTCGCCGTACAGTCAAGTGTCCAGACATATTAGGTATCGATGAAAACCTCAGAACCCAAGAAATAAAACGCAGTAAATCATATTTGACAATTTTGTGGCTGTGTAAAGTTATTGGCAATTAAAGTCCGAGAATGAATGAAGCCACTTTTAACGAGTTTACATCATGTTTTCCTTTATTTCGATGAAAAATACTTAACAGCATGAAATAATTTTGTGATGACTGAAAAGCTGGCATTTCGCTCTTTTTATACATATAAATTTCATTATCCAAGATGCCGTCTGAGTGGAGAACTTTGCGTTTAAAATTTGATAGAAAACACAACTTGCCTTATCGTCACATGGCCGTCGCCATGTGCTTTTAACACAACTTTCGATAAAATGTTATTCCGTTGGAATGGTTAATCGGATGATAATTTTTATATATTTTCGGTTGCTTCTACCATAGAAACGAAGTTATTAAAAAGATTTCGATAGGAAAGTCCAAATTTCATAAAACAACAATTTAGATCAGAACGCCGACAATGACAAAGAAGGCGACTCGCTCAAGAGACCGGCGCTGTCAGTCATTTCGTATTTCATTATTTACGGTTTGTTCGTTGAACAATTCAAAATGGTGCCAAGATTAATTCGGTCAAAATACCAGTTTTAGGAAAAATATGGGCTTCTCAGTTCAACATGATTGAAACGAATAGAATACGTGAATTTTTGTGACTTCAGCGACGTATACACAAATATGTAGGTTCTGAGGTATTCATGATTTAAGGAATTTACACAATAAAAAAATGAGATTCAACCAAGGGAGGTAAGGGGGAAGATAACTCATGAACAAAATATCTCATCTACGATGGGCGATCAAGAAATATACACTGTTAGCACCCGGCTACACAATAAAGTTCTTCTGTAGAGTCCATGTATATAAATATACCAGTAGTTCTTCCACAGTGACTGTTTACTGTAATATAGTTCTACTGTAATATCTGCTAATGCAAACGCTCAAAAATAGTTTTACTGTAATATCTGCTAATGCAAAATGCTCAAGAAAACAACTTATTAACACCAAGTCGTATGTTCATTAAGGTGAATAATCGTAATCCTGAGAACATTATGCTTCAGGCCTTAGTGTCAATGTGAAATCAGTCCTTGACGTTGTGTTACGCAGACTCTTTTCCAATGCATTTCATGGCTTCAGGCAGTCACTCTGGTTAGAGAAGAGTTATCCCACATACTGGAGTCCTTTGGGTAATGTCCCAGGGGTTACTGCAGTACTGTCTCTTCACATGTATTCTGTGGCTCCAGTTGGTCATTTTGGTCAAAGAAGAGTATTGTACATCATCCGAGGCATCTGAATAATGCTCCAGGCTGGAGCAGCATTGTCTTTTCAGATGTATTTTGTGGCTTCAGCTGGTCATTCTGGTCAGGGAACACTTATATCTGAGATGGGGTTTTTTGTTTGTTTTTTGTTGTGTCTATCAACCTTTACAGGTGAAAAAAAGAGAAAGTACAGGAGTTTGGACACTTTTACTGCAAAATAATCATGACTATCAGCTAAATAACATTAGAATTCCTCTGTGGTTTGGAAAAAGTTAAGAAACATGGGCTACGGAGAGCGAAGAAATATTTACAGCGATAACATTGATATTAATGAATAGTGTAGTCACTTTAAAAATGTGTTTAAAAGTCATGAAACTGAGGCTTATGAAAGTTATGTTATCAAGCTAGATATCGCAGAGGATTCTGACCATATTCTTAATGAGGATATAAGGAAGGATGAAGTAGAAAAAGCCGTCACTAAACTGAAGCCAGGTAAATCATGTGGGATTGATGGTGTGTCCGCCGTGATGTTGAAAGCCGGAGCTCATAACGTCACTAAGTTCCTTCTTAAATTGTTCAGTGTCTTGTTTAGTAAAGGTGTGTATCCAAAAGACTGGGCTAAAGCAATCTTAATATCCATTCATAAAAAAAGGAGAAAGAAAACAAGCAAACTATAATAGAGGTGTTTCACTTATTAGTACAATCAGTAAATGCCATTCCTCAGTATTAAAACCAAGGTTATACAAAAGGTTGGAAGAAAATAAAATGATTTCAGAGAGTCAAGCAGGATTTGGTAAGAATTACTCTATTGTGGATCAGATTTTCAATCTTCATTCAATTGTTCAGAAATGTATTTAGCAAAAAAGGTCAGAAATTATATGTTGCTTATGTTGACTTTCAAAAGACCTTTAATTCTGTGCGCCACAACAAGCTTCTTGAATATTTGAGGAATCAAGGTAACAGAGGAAAGTTTTTTAGTTTGTTGCATGCCATGTGTTCTTCCCTGTTATTGTGTGTCAGAGCTACATTTGATGATTCTGAGTATTCTCAGTGTCCAGTTGGTGACCAACAGGGTTGTATGTTAAGCACTACCTTATTTTCAGTTTTCATAAATCAGATAGCAGAGTACATGTCTGAAAGAAGAAGACATGGAGTTCACTTGATGCCAAATGTCGTGGAACTGTTTATTCTACTTTTTGCAGATGATGTGGTTTTAATTTTAATGACACCTGTAGGTTTACAAAATCAGTTGAACTGTTTAAAATCAGGCTGCGACAATATGGCACTTAATGTAAATAAAGACAAAGCAAAACTAATGGTATTAGAAAAAAAGTGGTTTTCTGGCAAAACATGAGGAGTGGTTTCATGATGGAGCGCAACTAGAAGTTGTAAACACTTACTGTTATCTGGGTTACAATTTTTCTACAAAACTGAATCAAAAAAAAAGGTACAGACCATTTAGCAACCAAGGGGAAAAAAAACAGTTCTCTTTCTGAATAGAGCTTTCAACAAATACAAGGAAATGACTGTGAAAACATATTTTACAATATTTAATGCAAAAATGAAATCAATATTGTTGTATTCATCTGAAATATGGGAATATCAGCAACTCGATAGCTTAGAAAAGATCCACCTAATGGCATATAAAAGATTTTTAGGGGTCCCAAGTCGAACACCAAACAAGATGGTATAAGGAGACTTAGGTAGATATCCTAATTTTCTTACTTCCTATGTTAACTGTGTTAGATACTGGATACAAGTGTAGAATTCCCAAACAAGCTTACAGAATGCTTCTTTCTTTAAGACTGTTAGGTGAGTAAAATAAGACATATTTTATGTGAAACAGGATTCTCTTATGTATGCCTATGCCAGTCGGTTGGTAACGCCGATGCATTTGTAAAAATATTTAAACAAAAGACTCATTGATATGTACATTCAAGAATGGTCAGGTACTATTCAAGATAGGGACAGGTATAAATCATACAGGTCTTTAAAAACTATTTTTGAAAAAGAGCAATACATTTCATTTATCGATACGTATTGTTTTAGAGTAGCTATGTCACAAAATCAGTTTGGGACGCTTCCTCAAAATAATAATTTGTGTAGATTTAGCAACTGTCCATCTGACAAAAACTGTGTGGTATGTTTTTCAAAAATTGTGGTTGAAAATCACTTCATATATGAATGTCCTTTATACACTGAACTCAGGAAAAAAAATTCTTATCACAAATCTCAGCAATGCCTTTGCAATCTTTACTCCAAGCAGAGAGAAAGACAGATTGTCAATATCTAACCAAGTATATTTTCCATGCTGTTAATATGCGAAAACATTTTCTCAAAGTTGACCATGTGTAAATGATAATAAATGAGTTTTGTGTATATTTTGTTACTGATGGAGCCAGTAATTATTGCTTGATTTTTGTTTTTGATCATACCTGTTCCCCACGCCTCCATTTTCCTTTTGCACTCCCCCACCACCCCTCTTTTTGTGTTTGTATTATAGCTGTGGCAGATGTACAATAAACAGTCATACTCGGGCAAGCATCTGAATAATGCTCCAGACTGGAGCAGCATTGTCTTTTCAGATGTATGATTCTGTGGCTTGAGCTGTCATTCTGGTCAGGGAACACTTGCCATATAATTATCTGAGGCGGGTTTGTTTTTTTTTTTTTTTTTTTTGGTCATACTTATCTGCCTTTCCAGATGAAAAGAAAGTACAGGAGTTTGGACAACTTATACAGCAAAATGATCATGACTATCTGTTCTAGACCAGTCATTTCCTGATGTTTTGCCCCCACCTGTATCATTCACAAAGTGTCATACTGTTCAGTCATCAAATGCTCATGCCCACAGTGCAAGGGCTGGTTGTCAGCCGGGACAGGGTTGACCTGTTGGTTGATGTGTGTGTCCTGTACAGGGCTTGTCCTGCACACAAATGTTAGAATCATCCTTCACCATGCGACTGCTGTCTGCAAGTTTCATTGAAGTTGATGACATCTTCCTGACATCAGCTCAGCACGTAGGGAGAGCAGGAGAAACAGGAAACAGTGAAAGAATGACAGTAGCTTTCACAGTTGTCCTGTGCATGTCCACGGTATGCGTCTTGCTGATGTGCCAACAGTGTGCCACACAACAGTGAAAACAAGCTGAGCATGACAGACAGGTTTTTCTAGCAGCTTAGTTAAGGATATGACAGCAACTGCCCATGTAAAAAAAAAAAAAAGCAAGAGCAGTCAGTTTTAAGTCAAGAAACACTTGACTACCAGTAAGCTTTTCCAATCTTTGAGTGAACCTTGTGGAGATAGTGAACACAAAGTCTCTGGGCAAAAACAGTAGGGATATTGACCTCCAGCAAGCAGCCTGTAAAGAAAAATGTGAGAGTGTCTGAGGATTTATGCACTGAAATTGTCCAACTAGTTAGGATTGATGAGTGTGGCTGTGAGATGCCTCCTGTCTGGCTGTCATATTCAGATCATGAGACCAACAGCAAAGTTGGTCATTTTGAAGTGGTGAGGGGGAACAGCAGCAAATAGAGTTTACATGGCGAAACTAACTACGGTCAGTTGGCATGGTGTGTGTGTGTGTGTGTGTGTGTGTGTGGGGGGGGGGGGGGGGGGGGAGACGATGGCAGACAGGAATGAGGGAAGGGGAGATGGGAGGATTTTGCAATGCAGGAAGCTAATCAGGACTTTCTCTTTTCCATAGGGACAGGGATCTGTTCCACCTTATCTGTAGGCAGAGAAAATAGATTGTCCTTTCGTTTCTGTAGATTTGAGGAAAGACAGATCGCCATCTCTGCATCAGACCTTGTTGTGACTCGAAAGGGATATGGTGCCTGTAGTTTGCTCTGTGTGTGTGTGTGTGTGTGTGTGTGTGTGTGTGTGTGTGTGTGTGTGTGTGTGCTGGAGGTAGTCTGGATGTGAGTGTGTGAATTGTCTTTTGCTGTTGTTGTTTGTGATTTTCTTAAAACAGTACAGAGTATTTTGTATTTAGGGAGCTTTTTTTTTTGTTAAACATTTGATTTTTAAGTAACATCAACCTGCTTGATGCTCTGAAACTGACTAAGTCATTACCTGGGCTTTAAGCACTCAGTGGATGGCTCTGTGAATGTCATGCAGGGCTCATTTACAAGGATGACTGCCCAGCAGAGCGCTACATCCCCATCTTCCTGATTGCGTCCGGCATTTTTGTTTTGCTGCAAAACTTCATCTTCTTTGTGCTCCACTGCTGCCAGAAGGAGGACGAGGAGGAGGAGAATACGAGGAAGGTCAACCCCATCGAGTCCATGGACTGCTTGATGTTTGCCTGGTTCACGGCTGGTAGGTGGCAGAGGAGGGTATTGTGTGTCCTTTCCTTTTGGGATTCCCTTTTGTTCGACATTTTCACTGAAGAGGGCTTTTGTTTTCCTTTTTTTCAGGGAGCTTGCATTTGATCTTTTCATTGATGAGTGAATTCCGTTTCCTTTTCTTCAGGGAGTTAGTGTTTGATCTTTTAATAGATAAGTACATTCCTTTTCCTTTTTCTTTTCTTCAGGGAGTTACTGTTTGATCCTTTAACCTTCCTGTAAGCTGTGGGTCCCCATGGACCCACAGGGGTAATTTTTAATTCATAAAAAAAGTTTTAAAGCTGTCTTCACTAAATTTTATGACTTTGTCAGTATAGCATAGCCCCACTTCTGTACCAAAATTTTTTTGTTTTTGTCAAAAAAACAAAAGAGTAAACAAACAACAAACGTCCCAGTATGTCATGGATGTGAGCAGACCCATACTTTCAAAGAACACACCTTGAGTGCTGTACCGGACCAACCGGACCCATGCCTTCTAAAGGCACAGAATCTGAACCTCCCGTTCACAATCTATTTCCCGCAAAGCTCTACCTCAACAGAATGGCTGGCATCACTGACATAAACACGCGACTGCTGCCGCATGCGCGTGTGGCCAAATTTTGCTACAGTGGGTGGGAATCTCTCTCCACGTGTCTCTGAGACTGCAAGTTCGACGTCAAATTCATCAGATCTGCTTTCTAAATAATAACAATGAATATTTATGTAACAGACTGCCAAGAAGACTGCTCTAAGTGCTTTACAAAAATGACAATACATGTATACATGACAACTAAAGATTTTGAAAGCAGAGGTGCAGTGACCAATTCATCAGAGTACCGTGTTTTGGATTGTAGGCCCACACACTACTTGTAACGGTACTGTATGAGATACCAACATCTCTCTCTTTTTTTACCAGCAGCAGGCCACATCTGGTAATATAAACATCCTCCTGGTGCTCCAGCTTCTGTAGGCCAGTGTGAGTGATGTGTGTGTGTGTGTGTATGCGCGTGTGCATCTGCGCGACTGTGTCGGTGTGCATGCGGACGCAAACTTGCCTAATTTCACCATTATATTATCTGCTACATACATGGAAATAAGTTATCAGCATTATTGACCTAAAAATCTGGACAGGGCTGCCGTCATCTCCATCAGATTTTGCTGCAGTTCCTCGACACTCATACTCGCGTACGGGTTTGGTGTTGACCAGCATTGCCGCGGCTCTGGTCTGCTGATGGGCCCCCGACCGTGCCGAGCTCTGGAACTTCTGCGGCATCCTCCCCCCATTGGCAGCCATGGTTTAATGGCTGATTGCCCTGGTTCTGCCTAGTAATCTGTAACTGGCTCTCAACTCCCAATCGGCTAATAACACCCTTATCATTATCCCTAGAATATTTATGAAATTTTATCTATTTTTTTATTTATTATTATTATTTTATTTATTTTTTTATTTTTTTTTCTCTCTTAACAAACACTGGCCCCACATTGGGCGCCACTTTTATGTAACCTGTGTTCTTTTGGTTTTAAATTCCTTTAGTTCCAGTGAACTAACTCTTAATAACCCTCCTTCCCTTGGGTTACAATTTTGGGTGAGGTGCGTGATTGTTAAGTATCTTTGTTTCTAACTACTCAAACAAAATTTCCAGTATAACAGACTGGAGTCCACAAACAGAGTAAAACAAAACAAAGCGTTTATTTGAATAATAGGGACAAACTAAAGCCAGAATAATAACGGAAAACAAAAAGAAACAAAACCTTCCCAGATCAGCCCATAATATTTCCTTTCCAACAGTATGGCCTATCCATACCCAACCCCATGGAAATATTTTTTTTTTTAAAAACAGCTGAGATCCAGAGAACCTTTTAGAGGTTTACAGAATTTAGAGTTCCAAAGTTTTCAAAGGATTTAAAGTGATTTTAGAAGGTTTTAATCTTTATGAGTCTTAAGAGCCTTTAGGAGTTAAATCAAAACACAGTACTGACCACCAAAACAAAACCAAGGGTCTCAAGCCCCAAAGAAAAAATCGTCTCTGCTGGTAGTGGCAGAGAGAGGAGCCCAGAGCCCTCTCAGCTGTTTGGTTGCAGCTGGGCCTCTGTATCTAAGTAAAAGGTTGGGCTAGATGTGGTAGCTCTTTTTTTATAATGGTAAAGCCACATGGTCACCCAAACAGGAAGTCACATGGGCACCTACCCGGAAATAATTTCTTTCTTTGTTCTCATTTGAGATTACTACTTTAAAACATTCCTTTCCATTTAAATGAGTACTCCTTAATTTTATACCACTAATAAAGATTTCCTAGAATGTTATAATAATAGAAATCCCTGATGCAATTTAGTTTTTTTTTTGTTATTTGTTTATTTTCTGTGGGACTGCTTCCTGCTTAGTAAAGATTTGCCACCAAAACTATACACACAGCATCTGTGCTATTTTCGATTTTTTTTCTTTGTTTACACTAATGTTTTGCAGAACCAACCTGGCTGTAATCTACCATGGAAATTCCTTGTTTTATGTGGGGGGTTACAAATGTATTTAGCAAAAAAGGTCAGAAATTATATGTTGCTTATGTTGACTTTCAAAAGACCTTTAATTCTGTGCGCCACAACAAGCTTCTTGAATGTTTGAGGAATCAAGGTAACAGAGGAAAGTTTTTTAGTTTGTTACATGCCATGTGTTCTTCCCTGTTATTGTGTGTCAGAGCTACATTTGATGATTCTGAGTATTCTCAGTGTCCAGTTGGTGACCAACAGGGTTGTATGTTAAGCACTACCTTATTTTCAGTTTTCATAAATCAGATAGCAGAGTACATGTCTGAAAGAAGAAGACATGGAGTTCACTTGATGCCAAATGTTGTGAAACTGTTTATTCTACTTTTTGCAGATGATGTGGTTTTAATTTTAATGACACCTGTAGGTTTACAAAATCAGTTGAACTGTTTAAAATCAGGCTGCGACAATATGGCACTTAATGTAAATAAAGACAAAACAAAACTAATGGTATTTAGAAAAAGTGGTTTCTGGCAAAACATGAGGAGTGGTTTCATGATGGAGCGCAACTAGAAGTTGTAAACACTTACTGTTATCTGGGTTACAATTTTTCTACAAAAACTGAATCAAAAAAAAAAGGTACAGACCATTTAGCAACCAAGGGGAAAAAAGCAGTTCTCTTCTGAATAGAGCTTTCAACAAATACAAGGAAATGACTGTGAAAACATATTTTACAATATTTAATGCAAAAATAAAATCAAATATTATTGTATTCATCTGAAATATGGGAATATCAGCGACTCGATAGCATAGAAAAGATCAACCTAATGGCACGTAAAAGATTTTCAGGGGTCCCTAGTCAAACACCAAACAAGATGGTATAAGGAGACTTGGGTAGATATCCGAATATTTCTTACTTTCTATGTTAACAGTGTTAGATACTGGATACAAGTGTAGAATTCCCAAACAAGCTTACAGAATGCTTCTTTCTTTAAGACTGTTAGGTGAGTAAAATAAGACACATTTTATGTGAAACAGGATTCTCTTATGTATGCCTGTGCCAGTCGGTTGGTAACGCCGGTGCATTTGTAAAAATATTTAAACAAGAGACTCATTGATATGTACATTCAAGAATGGTCAGGTACTATTCAAGATAGGGACAGGTATAAATCATACAGGTCTTTAAAAACTATTTTTGAAAAGAGCAGTACATTTCATTTATCGACACGTATTGTTTTAGAGTAGCTAAAATCAGTTTGGGACGCTTCCTCAAAATAATAATTTGTGTGTAGATTTAGCAACTGTCCATCTGACCAAAACTGTGTGGTATGTGTTTCAAAAATTGTGGTTGAAAATCACACTTCATATATGAATGCCCTTTATACACTGAACTCAGGAAAAAATTCTTATCACAAATCTCAGCAATGCCTTTGCAATCTTTACTCCAAGCAGAGAGAAAGACAGATTGTCAATATCTAACCAAGTATATTTTCCATGCTGTTAATATGCGAAAACATTTTCTCAAAGTTGACCATGTAAATGATAATAAATGAGTTTTGTGTATATTTTGTTACTGATGCAGCCAGTAATTATTGCTTGATTTTGTTTTTGATCATACCTGTTCCCCACGCCTCCATTTTCCTTTTGCACTCCCCCCACCCCTCTTTTTGTGTTTGTATTATAGCTGTGGCAGATGTACAATAAACAGTCAGACTCGGGCAAGGCATCTGAATAATGCTCCAGGCTGGAGCAGCATTGCCTTTTCAGATGTATGATTCTGTGGCTTGAGCTGGTCATTCTGGTCAGGGAAAACTTGCCATATAATTATCTGAGGCGGGTTTGTTTGGGTTTTTTTTTTTGGTCATACTTATCTGCCTTTCCAGATGAAAAGAAAGTACAGGAGTTTGGACAACTATACAGCAAAATGATCATGACTATCTGTTCTAGACCAGTCATTTCCTGATGTTTTGTCCCACCGTATCATTCACAAAGTGTCATACTATAGCTGCTCATGCCCACAGTGCAAGGGTCGGTTGTCAGCCGGGACAGGGTTGACCTGTTGGTTGATGTGTGTGTCCTGCACAGGGCTTGTCCTGCACACAAATGTTAGAATCATCCTTCACCATGTGACTGCTATCTGCAAGGTTTCATTGAAGTTGATGACATCTTCCTGACATCAGCTCAGCACGTAGGGAGAGCAGGAGAACAGGAAACAGTGAAAGAATGACAGTAGCTTTCACAGTTGTCCTGTGTATGTCCACGGTATGCGTCTTGCTGATGTGCCAACAGTGTGCCACACAACAGTGAAAACAAGCTGAGCATGACAGACAGGTTTTTCTAGCAGCTTAGTTAAGGATATGACAGCAACTGCCCATGTAAAAAAAAAAAAAGCAAGAGCAGTCAGTTTTAAGTCAAGAAACACTTGACTACCAGTAAGTTTTTCCCATCTTTGAGTGAACCTTGTGGAGATAGTGAACACAAAGTCTCTGGGCAAACCAGTAGGGATATTGACCTCCAGCAAGCAGCCTGTAAAGAAAAATGTGAGGTGTCTGAGGATTTATGCACTGAAATTGTCAACTAGTTAGGATTGATGAGTGTGACTGTGAGATGCCTCCTGTCTGGCTGTCATATTCAGATCATGAGACCAACAGCAAAGTTGGTCATTTTGAAGTGGTGAGCGGAACAGCAGCAAATAGAGTTTACCAGCAGTTGGCAATAGTGTGTCATGAGACGAACAGCAAAGGAATGGGGAGATGGGGGATGAGGGAACAGCAGCAAATAGAGTTTACATGGCGAAACACGGTCAGTTGGTGTTGTGTGTGTGTGTGTGTGGGGGGGGGGGAGACGATGGCAGACAGGAATGAGGGAAGGGGAGATGGGAGGATTTGCAATGCAGGAAGCTAATCAGGACTTTCTCTTTTCCATAGGGACAGGGATCTGTTCCACCTTATCTGTAGGCAGAGAAAATAGATTTGTCCTTTCGTTCTGTAGATTTGAGGAAAGACAGATCGCTATCTTCATCAGACCTTGTTGTGACTCGAAAGGATATTGGTGCCTGTAGTTTGCTTTGTGTGTGTGTGTGTGTGTGTGTGTGTGTGTGTGTGTGTGCTGGAGGTAGTCTGGATGTGAGTGTGTGAATTGTCTTTTGCTGTTGTTGTTTGTGATTTTCTTAAACAGTACAGAGTATTTTGTATTTAGGGAGCTTTTTTTTTGTTAAACATTTGATTTTTAAGTAACATCAACCTGCTTGATGCTCTGAAACTGACTAAGTCATTACTTGGGCTTTAAGCACTCAGTGGATGGCTCTGTGAATGTCATGCAGGGCTCATTTACAAGGATGACTGCCCAGCAGAGTGTGCTACATCTACATCTTCCTGACTGTGTCCAGCGTTTTTGTTTTGCTGCAAAACTTCACCATCTTTGTGCCCCAGTACCGCCAGAAGGAGGAGAATATGAGGAAGGTCAACCCCATCGAGTCCATCATGGACTGCTTGATGTTTGCCTGGTGCATGGCTGGTGGGTGGCAGAGGAGGGTATTGTGTGTCCTTTCCTTTTGGGAGTCCCTTTTGTGGAACATTTTTCACTGAAGAGGGCTTTTGTTTT
>JADBJO010010744.1:0-12500 GCA_016801955.1 Conus betulinus | reverse complement strand
GACCGCAAAGCCAACAATGCAGCGCCGCAGGCAAAATGAGCCTCACGAGACAGCAAATGATAAAATTTGTGCTATCTGCTGCAGCTTCTGCATTGTCTAGCTCGCCGTACATTCAAAGTATATAAACATATTAGATATCGGTGAAAACCACAGAACCCAAAGAATAAAATGCAATAAGCCATATTTGACCCTCTGTGGCTGTGTAAAGTTATTGGCAATTAAAGTCGAGAATGAAACCACTTTTAACGAGTTTACGTCATATTTTCCCTTATTTCGATGACAAAAAGCAAACTGCGTGAAATAATTTTGTAATGACTGAAAAGCTGGCAATTCGCTCTTTTTATACATATAAATTTCATTATCCAGGATGCCGTCCCAGTGGAGAACTTTGCGTTTAAAATTTGATGGAAAACACAACTTGCCTTATTGTCACATGGCTGTCGCCATGTGTTTTTAACACGATTTTCAATCAAATGTTATTCCGTTGGAATGGTTCATAGGATAAAAAAATTTTTTTATATTTTTTCGCTGCTTCTAGCATAGAAACGAAGTTATTAAAAGATTTCGATAGGGAAGTCCGAATTTCATAAAAAACAATTTAGATCAGAACGCCGACAATGAACAAAGAAGGCAACTCGCTCAAGAGACTGGTGCCGTCAGTCATTTCGTATAGTTGCAAGGTAGTACAGAAAAGATCATAGCCATGCGATATACGAAATGAGAGCTTATGGACTTTACTGTCAATGTGCATTCATGGATTCTTTGGATTCTCTCATACTTTTTGTGAAATCGAGAATTATTTACGGTTTGTTCGTCAAACAATTCAAAATGACACTAAGATTAATTTGGTCGAAATACCAGTTTTAGGAAAAATATGGGCTTCTCAGTTCAACACGATTTGTAACGAATAGAATACATTAATTTTTGTGACTTCGGCGACATATACACAACTATGTAGGTTCTGAGGTATTCATGATTTAAGGAATTTACACAATAAAAAAAATGAGATTCAACCAAGGGAGGTAAGGGGGAAGATAACTCATGAACAAAATATCTCGTTTACGACAGGTGACCAAGAAACATACACCGTTAGCACCCGGCTACATCCCCCCCCTACTCTGTTACAACCAGCGTCTCGCTGACACAAAAATGACATAAAATGACAGAGTTATCAAGCAGGGGTATAACAAATATCGAGGAAAAAAAAAATTGAGCTGTAGCCATCAAGTCTTTAGAGGCATGGCTACTCCCAAAAAACACTTACATCAATGTATCAAAACATCAGAGCATCAAAACATCTTGTCTCTCTCATTGTTTGCATTTATATTATTCCAGCTACCATGGGCTTTCTGTTTTAACCAAAGTTTCTACAAGTCAGAAGCTTCACATTGACTGAAATATGTATATTGACTAGAATGGACAGGTATTTTAAACAAAAATTCCAAAAAGTCAAATACAAAATGACTACAAGGGATTCCTTTCATGAACAAAACCCGGATGGGCACATAAGTGACTAAAATGGACTTGCTATTTATAACAAAATTCCAAGAGGTCAGACATCGGATATCATTAGGAAGAATGCGTTAAAAACCGAGAGCACTGGGTAGGTACCAAGTGACAATAGTGGACTTATTATTTAAATAAAATTCCAAAATGTCGGATACCAAAATGACTTGAAAGAATTGCTATTTAAAAAATTTAAAAAGTGAGATGCCCAGAATGACTGGGATGATAAATTCATGAAGATCCAAAACACTGGGTGAGTACCGGGTGACAATAATGGACTTGTTATTTAAACAAAAATCCAAGATGTCAGGTACTAAAATGACTTATCAAGGATTTGTTATTTCAAACACTCCAAGAAGGTCAGATACAAAATATACTTGCGAAGATTCGTCAAAATCCAAAACACTGGGTGCCAAGTGACAATTATGGACTTGTTATTTAAACAAAAATCCATAAAATCAGACATAAAATGAGAAAAAAGAAAAAAAGGGATTTGTTATCAAAACTCTTTTGAGTCAAGTCCCCAGGAGTTTATGAATTTTTTGACAGGTTTTAGCACTTTGGGGCAGAATCTTAGCAAACGTCACTGACTTTTACTACTTCTGTTGGCTAAAAAAACAGGGGCATACATCATTATTCAACATGAAAATAATCAACATAGAATAGGTTGTACCAAAAATAAAGACAACATACGAACAAATAATAGTTTAACCAACAGTCCGCCGCTCCTCTTCCCAAAAGAAGGTATTCAAATCAGCAAATCAGTCCTGGAGTATATTTACTGTAAGATTTATGCAAAAACTCCTGATCATCCCTGCTGTCACTATCATACCTTTTAACTGGTTTCACCGCCAGACAAGTAGTTTGCCCTGGGGCTGGTGTGGGTGGATAAAGCAGTATGACTCAGGGGCAGAACAGGAGTGGCCACAGAGTCGCCAGCAGTTCTTGGCTTGGGCTGCGGGAATGTCTGCCGGTCCGTCTTAGAGTCTGGTGGTGGTTCCAGCCTCTTTTGCTGTCTCCTCCGGTCAGCTGGTACCGATGACGGCAGGGTGTCGGTTCTGCAGTCAGGCACTGAAGTTCCCTGACAGGGCCAGACCCGTTGTCTGGGTGCTGTTGGGCCATGCCGCTTGTCAGCATTCTGGCTGCTGACAGTGGGAGAGGACTGGGGTTTGTGTCCAGTTTTCACAGGTGGAGACTTCCGTCGCCTCCACCTGGGCCATTGTCTTGAGCGTTGCGTTCCTGCCACACAGCTGCGGATCTGCAGTGGCGGCTGTGCAGGTGGTGGCTGCTGCATTCTTGCCTCAAGCTGGCGACTGTGGCCGTGAGTGCCTCTAGCTGCATTTGAAGCGAGGCGACAGCAGCAGTGCCAACCGTGTGTTGGATGTCGCCCTCAGCACTGCAGTCCTGCATCCACCTTTGTGCTTCCTTCTGTGCTTCCTCAAAGGTGGTGGTAGGATGGTTCCGGATGAAGTGTCGGACATCCTTGCGCAGTGCTGCTGGTTGCAGGCCACGTGTGAAGGTGTCCCGGAGTATGGTGGCAGGCAACATTCCATCCCCAGCCTGGTTGACCTTTCTCCAGAGGTACTGGAGATGGGAGCCATACTCCCAGATGGTCTCGTCCTGGCCCTGCTGCCTGTTGAAGAACGCTGTGGCCAGGGTGACCACATCACGCTGCTCTCCCCAGTTTTCCTCCAAGATGGCCAAGATCTTGGCTGGGGAGTCTACCTCTCTCACTGGTAGCCTGATCACCTCCTGGCAAGCCCGGCCATCTAGGGCGGCAATCAGCCAGAGGGCAGCTGTCCTGTCATCCAGGGGCTGCAGGTGTAGGGCAAGCCTGGCCTCTCGGATGAAGTCATCCACCGCTCTGCTGCTCTCGTTACCCATGAATTTGGGAAGCTGATGCAGAGGTAGGGGCAGCTGGCTGGCCATGGTGTCCGGTCTTCTTGGGCTGTGTCGTCTTCTTGGTCCCTTCTGTCTTCAATCCTGCTCGCAGCACCAGTTGTGATGGTGCGGAGGGGTAAGGGGGAAGATAACTCATGAACAAAATATCTCGTTTACGACAGGTGACCAAGAAACATACACCGTTAGCACCCGGCTACATATGTACTGAAAATTGCAATGTATGTTTGAAGAAAAGAAAAAAAAAAGCAAAAATGCACCTCCTGAAAATATGAACAGAAGTTTCTGCTGTTTTTTCTTAAGTAATAATCAGGTGTTCAGCCATCAAAAGTCAGTGCACACACACTTTAGGCAACTACTTCAGGACAAACCAGCCAAGTTGCGAGGCTAACAAAAAGAAATTGTGTATGAAAAGTGTGTGAACCACTTTCTTTCACAATACTTGTAATTATGACTGTGCTTCTACCTACCTTTCATTATGCTCCAGGTGTCTGGTGATAGAGCAAAGGATTGTACTGACAAACAGTCATTTGTACTGACAAATTTCCAATATAGTACTCTTAAATAATGGCTCTGAAATAGTGACTGCGGATAGCACCTTTATTAACATGAATCTCATTTAAACAGACTTAACTTGATATGCAATGCATATTATGTTTTAGAAGATTTCAGTGTGGACATGGTGGTGTTCTGCAGGCGGCGTGTGTGGATCTACACCAAAGGAGAGTTCAGCACCACTCCAGGCGACTCCAATTTCTGTGACCCCACCCTGTACTGGTCCGCCTTTTTGTTCACCTTTTGTGCCTGCTTAAACCTGGGCTGCAGCTTTTTCCGCCGCCTCTTTGCCATGTGCCGGGGTTCTGATAGCAAGTAGGCCCAGCCTGGCCGACACCTTGAGATGGACAGCCCCCACCAGGGATCCTAACTCAGTTCAGGACATGGGTTGTAGGTTCAGGCCCAGTCAGGTTAACACTTGCAGATGGGAATGGTGGAGTAAGTGTGGGAGAAAGAATTGGATTGTTGTTGGCCAAAGGATTATGTACACTGCTCACTTCACTTCACTGCTTTGCCCAATGTTTGTTCCTTTTTATACGTTTATGTTATTTAATTTATATAAACTCCATTTTCCAAAATCATTATGTGATATATTGAACAGTTATTAGTTCTCTTCTTAATGTAGTCAGTAGTCGAGTGGTGGTGGTTGTGGCTCATTCACCCAAGGGAACAATCAGAGACTAGAGTGTGATCGGTGTTTATTCACTTTACTACAACACACACAGCAGGGGAGCAAGCCTGTATAGACACATGCAAAGGAAACAGCTTCTTAGCGAACAGTAAATGTAGGAGACAATAGTTGTCAAAATCAAATTACCTACATTTTACAATGGATACTGGGCTTGCGTATACCTATCCAACTCATTTTCTTTATTTATGAATTTATAATCTACATAGTCATTTATCATACCAAGGGCAAAAAAAAAAAAAAAAATGAAATTACCAAACCTAAGTGGGCAGTAGTTGTCAGTACACAACTCATACATCAACAGAGAGAGAGAGAGAGAGAGATTCAGTACACAACTCAACACACATAACACAAAACTTTAAACTCATACATCAACATAGAGAGAAAGAGAGAGAGAGAGAGAGAGAGAGAGAAGAGGGAAAGTCCCTTTTTTCTTAAAAGTCTGGATCAGAAATACTCAGTGAGTAGATCAAGCAAACACACAAGAAAAAATTTCAATTTTGCCATAATGTCATGGCTTCAGCCACCATTTTGCCTAAGACAGTTGAAGCCAATTTCAATGCTCTACCACTTTTCCCCGTGACTTTACAACCTGGTTCTCAGTGTGGGGGTTGGTAAAATTAGCTTGATTTTCTCATGATCATTTAAATCGTGGAATGCCTTGCATTAGTTGCAACAATCCCCCAAATCGAAATTTTCCAAAGGACATTTACAAAATTAGGTCTCTTCTGAGCCAGGATTAGATCGATTTCCCAAGCAAAAATTAATAACACTACTAACAGAAATGAATTTAATTATTTACCACAGTTATTACCACACTGAGCCATGTATCAGTTAAATCTGAGGCTGTATACTTTTTGTGATTAACCATTTAGAATATTAAATTTGGGACAAAAGCTGCCTTCAAAAGATCTTGTGGATAAGAATTCTTGCGTAACTAGCTACAGTGTGACTTAGTGATTATGCTGAAGTATCACCCTAATCATTATTCCAGCACACAAAATACACAAGAACGAAAGGATAAAAAAAGGAATAAAATTCAATGTTCAAGGTTGGCTGGAACACAGAGAGAAAAAAATTTGTTTACGCTTTAGTGAAGAATCCACTTTAGACATTTCTCCCGGCCTAGAAAATTCTGACGTCAACTATGTACAACAATGTTGCAAAATCTGCTGACGAAAGTTCTGCCTGGTCCCATACTTTTGTCAAATGTTACTTAAGTCTTTCAACAATAAATTCGCACCCAATCCTTTAGATGGCATTAATTTTCCCTTCCAATGCCTTTAGATCAGAAAACAAAGAGTGGATAAGGCTAGCACATGGCTTCCTTCCAATGCAGAGAGTTTGGGTAGCAAGTAACATGGCAGTTCGGAACTGAAAACAAAGAGTTTGGGCAGCAAGGCTAGCACATGGCAGTTCAGAACTGAAGGCTTGAAACAAAGAGTTTGGGTAGCAAGGCTAGCACGTGGCAAATTTAGAAACTTAGAAGCTTGAAAGGTTTGCACCCACAAAAACTGCAACTTGTACAAAAACATTCAGGGTAAAGTGTTCGAAGATCGATCAAAGAAAAAAAACTTTTCAAAGTCTACAATTCCATACAACTTACTAACCGTTTAAGGCACTGTGTGTGGCCTCTCTGATGTCGTCGTGTCTACGCCAGGCTTCAAAATGCCCGGTTTCCGTTCGTCAAAGCTTTTTGTTCAGGCACGGACCACGACTTCCGGTTTTGTGGCTATACGCACAGCCGGTGTAATTTACACTTGTACGCACTCTATAACACACACCCCTTGCTTTTGAACGCAATGTCCCCATGCTTCCCAAATATATTCTTTTGCTAATGTTGAAATTAGTTTCCGACCGAAACAGGTTAACATTACCAATGAATGATAGAGAATTTACACTGGGAGTAGACTAACAGTTAGTCTCATCTCCCAAAGTACAGTCAGTGTAGTATGGGAGAGCATTGACGGGATTTGTTATGGGTGAACAGGTAATTGATATCTCTTTGTATGAGGTGATAGCAGAACTACTACTTTGAACAAGTCCATGTGGGCCTATCTAACTAAAGTAACCATTACTTGCTTCCCTTAACTGAAATCTTTTGGTTCTTTCTCGAAATTTTGTGCCCCTTGATAATAGTCAGACACATCCTCACCAAAACTGTCACGGTACAAACCACTCTGCTGCCGGGTACTGATGTGACTTATTCGCAGATGGTCCTTTGGCTGCAATCCTGCCACTTCTGCGAATTGGTACCTGTGCCTCTCCAGGGACATCTGATCCACCCACCACGGCACTGGAAGCAGGTTGTGGAATGGTTGGGGTTATGCGATTTCCTGGGATCAAGATCCACTCGTCATCACTGTCTTCGTCACTCTCTCTGGGCACCGGTACCTGTACTGAAGAGGTTGTGTATCCTCTCGTCTCTCTGCAGGAAACTGGAGTGGGGTCTTTGCAGGGAGGATGTCTGCCTGGTTCAGAGTGATCTCCTTGCCACCTTTGTAGGGGCGAACAACATAGACTGTTGTGTCTTTGAATGGCTGAGTGGTTACTACATAGAGGTCAGGGAGCCATCTGTCCTGGATCTTTCTCCTTCCACCCCTCGGCTCTTGATGTAAACTAGGTCCCCAGTTGTAAGCGACATATCCTTGCTCTTCAGTTCAACCACTCTTTCTGCTGTTTTCTCAAGTCTGTCTCGTGCTCGCCTGTGTGCTTCTAGGAGCCGAGTTTGTTGCTGGCGGACCCAGTCTTGGGCATTTGCGGCTGATCTTTGTTGCCGGTCCAGCAAGGTGTCTATGGGCAGACAAGGTTCTTGGCCAAACAGAAGAAAATGTGGTGAAAACCCTGTGGTCGAATGGGTGTGTTGTTGTAAGCCTGTACAACCCCTTGCAGATACATGGGCCATCTTTTCTTCTGTTCAGGCGGGAGGGTCCGTAAAAGATCATGGAGGGTCCTGTTGAACCTCTCGCACTGTCCGTTCCCTGAGGATGATAGGGTGTCGTGCGTGTCTTCCTGATCCCATACATGTCGCAGAGAGCCCTGATGAGCAGAGACTCAAAGTCCCTACCCTGATCACTATGTATCCTCTCTGGAATGCCGTATCTGATGAACCACTCTGTGGCCAGGACCTGAGCCACCGTCTTCGCTTCCTGATTCTGTGTTGGCACTGCCACTGTGAACTTTGTGAAGACGTCTGTCATCACCAGGACATTTTCTCTCCCATCGCTGGCCATTTCCAACTTTGTGAAATCTATCGCCAGGATTTGTAGTGGGCGGCTGGCTTGGATGTGGCCCTTGGGGTGGTCTGACTGCTGGTTTCTTACCCATCACACAACGAGGACACTGCTCCACATACTGCTGGATATCTTTCGACATTCCTGGCCAATACACACGCTGTCGGATCAGATTGTTGGTACAATCAACGCCCTGGTGACCCATCTCATCATGAAGTTCTAAAAGAACATCTGGCCGCAGAGATGATGGAAGGACAAGCTGTTGAAGTTCCCCCCAGTTACTTGTCG
This sequence comes from Conus betulinus, assembly GCA_016801955.1. NCBI lineage: Eukaryota > Metazoa > Mollusca > Gastropoda > Neogastropoda > Conidae > Conus > Conus betulinus. The sequence goes on along the minus strand of JADBJO010010744.1, from coordinate 4,331 downwards.
ATACAGAATGCCGTCCACGATCTGTAGCCTTTGACGTTGCCTTAACAGCACATTCATCTAGTGATCGATCTTTCCGCTTGGTTTGTTAGGCCAATGTGCCAATACTGGGCCCAGTACCTGGTCTTCACTCTGGAGCCTCTTGATCTTCTCTATCCCTAATGCTGGCAGTAATCATGTTCCCTTCGGTGTCGCTGCTGGCTCTTCTTTTGTGACTTGGATATTCTGTGTCCATACCTCCTGGCATGTAGCTAATTCAGGAGGTACAAGGGATCCACTCTGGCTGAGGATGGTGCTCGATGGCACTCTTGACAAAGCATCTGCCCAATTCTCTCTGCCAGGTCGATACTGCACTTCGAAGTCAGACATGGCAAGCTGGGCTGCCCACCTCTGCTCTAGTGCTCCCAACTTAGAAGACTTGAAGTGTGCCAGCGGGTTGTTGTCGGTAAGTACTGTGAACTGACCACCGAGGAGATAGCCTCTGAACTTTTCTGTGACGCCCATTTCAAAGCCAACATCTCCAGTTTAAAGCTACTATAGTTTGCCTTGTTTTGCTCTGTCGGCCGTAGACGGCGGCTCGCATAGGCTATCACTCGTGTCTTCCCGTCTGGCTGCTTCTGGCTCAGTATAGCTCCCAAACCCTCATGACTTACATCAGTTTCAAGGAGAAAGGGCTGGGAGAAGTCGGTGAAAGCGAGAACTTCTGGACTTATCAGGGCTTGCTTCAGCTGGACAAATGCATCTTCATGCTCCTGGTTCCACTTTTCCTTGATGGAAGAGCTCTTTCCCTTTCTTCCTCCAGAGTGCTCATTCACTAGGGTGTGTAATGGTCCTGCAATGCGGGCATAGTTCTTGACATACCGCCTGTAGTATGCCATGAAACCCAAGAATGATCGGAGCTCCCTCACCATGGTTGGGGAAAGCCACTTCTGCACAGCTTCTGTTTTCTCTCTTCCTGACAGCCGACTCCTTGGGCAGAGATGGTATGTCCCAGATAGTTCACTTTCTCTTGCAACAACTGACACTTTTCGAGCTTGATCTTTAAACCAGTGTCTCCAATTTTCTTCAGAACCTCTTCTAGGTGAGAGTGTAAATTTACACTTGTACGCACCCTATAACAAATAAAAAAATTTTAAAAAGCAGTGAGCTCTTTATATGATCTAAGGTTTATTTCTTTGAAAAGCAAAGAATGGCTTCTGTGTGTGCGTTTGCATAAGCATGTATTTATTCTTTGTTGCGCATTCATATAAACTGATGTTGACTGTGATTCCAGGAACATTTTTTCATTACATTCTGTTTTTGTTTCGTTTTGGTTGTTTTTTTCCCCCTGATCATGATAATTTTGGGGGTGCCAGTTTCATTTTGTTGTTTCAGTTTTTATGTATGTATATGTGTGTATATATATATATATATATATATATATATATTTATCTGTTCATCTTACTTTGTTTGATACGTCATTGTAGCTATTGTTGAAGTGGTGATGTGCATGTGAAGCAACAGTTGATCCCAGTTGTTTACTGTAAAGAAGAAGAGCTGGATGGGCTTGGTAAGAGTATGTGTTAAACGCCTTCTGCTCCGTAGCCTCTGAATGGCTCAACAGTACCAGCACTTTTTCTTGATTTCGTAACGTCAAATATTGGAAGTTCGAAACTTCATACTAAAATGAATGATAGGCATTGAATGTGATCACAGGGAAACCAGTGTGTCCCCTCTCCCCCCGCCTCATATATGAGAGATGATGCCTTTTAATTTCACACTGGATAAGAAAGAAATATCACTGAAGAAATGTGTTATTGCAGGAACCCTAGAACATCAAGGTGAGTGGATTGTAAGGGCGTTAGCAAGAGACAGGGGTGTTATTGTTGCTCAGATGACCCTCTCATCCCCCATGTGACTGCAGTTTGCTGTGCTGCCATGACCATGGATTACATGTAGTGGTGGTCCTGACGTCGCCTTACCACAGTCTTGTTTTTGCATCTTTTGCCATGACATTCCTTTCCTGTTGTGTGACTGAATCATTGTGTTGCTGCATGCAGCTTTTTGATGAGCAGTTATCCAGTATGTTATTGTTGCTCTTGATAGGTGGCGAAAAACAGAATTTACAGGTGTGAACACTTGTTTTTTTTTTGTGAACCTGTACAGTCGTTATTTTGGCATTCCTTTCTGCGAGCTGGCTGTGAGTAGCTGTGTCATATTCTCATTTTTTTCTTTTTTTATAGCTGTAGAAGAGTGAGCGCTTTTTTCACCATAGTGTACCTTCTCATCAGTCACTGAGGCTGATGTGTTTTGTTTTCTTTAATATTTCTTATTGTTCAGCTCTTAAAGGGAGCTTGTCAGGCTTCGGTACTGCTGAGATGAGGGAGTCAAGCTTCCATCAAAATTGTTTTTCCATCTTCTCAGGGTTGGTGATGGTGGGTCTATGTGCACTGATCATTGTTATATTTTGTTCTGTAGCGGCATCTGTGGGATCATGCAGACAATTGCTCAGCTTTTAGACAAAGTTGTTCTTGATTGCATAACCAGCTGTGCAGCATTTGTCACTGCCTCATCCACCCCAGAAGAACAAGCAGCCTCCAACACTCTCTGTCAACAGTCTCTTGTTGACTAATCAAGTCTGCGATATACTTCTGTACTTCTGGAGCACTGTTTCCTCTGATGCAGTAGTTCTTCTTGGAGTGAAATGTAGGAATTGTCCTTTGTTGTATCAAATAGTATCTCTGACTTGGTGTCGTACCCTGCATGTATCTGACAGAAAAACCACCTGATGCAGATCGGTATGCAGATAGTTACCATCAGCTTCACATATAAGCAACATCTGCTTGGAAAATTCCATGGAATTCTTGGGGTGGGCACATCAAAAATCCCTCTGTCAACTTCTGTACACAACTGATGGAATGAGCAAGCAGGCAGCATGGAGCAGTTAAAAAAATGACAAAACCTAAGCATTCTTCACAGAAGATTGGGTTAATGTTGGAAGAAGTTAGTACTATCCAAGATATACATCAGTATTCCTCAAGCCCCCCCCCCCCCCTCTCTCTCTCTCTCTCTCTCTCTCCTCTCTCTCTTCCAGCTAATCAGTGATATGATCAAGATGTTTTGGGATGGTTGTAAAATAACTTCATGTTGGCAGTGTCTTTCATGTTGGCAGTGTCTTCCTTCACCTTCCTTTCCCTTTCAGCCAGGCTCCTTATTCAACTGAATGGCTTCTCAGTCACATTTTGTTGTTGTTGTAACTTGTTCATTTGTTTGAGAAAGGCTGTTCAGGCAAGAAATCTTATTTGCATCAAATTGTCCATACATTCAGTTTAGTTTTCCCAAACTCTCTTGTTTACTTTTTTTTTTTTTTTTTTTTTAAAAAAGGTAGTGTCATCAGTTGTTTGGAACAATTTCTCTGCAGTTGTCTGGAACTCAGCCTCACGATTTCATTGTAATTTGTTCTATGGTTTTCTGTAAAATTTATATGTCATCAGAAATGTCAAAGAATGGATGCACACATAGCCACACCCACAATGCATTGAAAAAACAACCATCCCTCTCGATCAGTTTGATGTACAGGTGCAGCCCTCTTGAATGGCATATAAGTTCCTCAGGTAGCTTCATAACCTTCCACAGGGGGTCTGCTAAAGTCACCTGGAGAAATTAAAGGCTATCAGCTGCAAAAATGGCTCATGCTTTCAATTCTCAGGCCAGTTACAACATGGCAAGCAAAGGGCTACCGGCTGCTGATGCATGTGCCTGCTGGTCCCTTAGCTTGGGGTCATCTCGCAGATCGCATATATTGCCAGATCCTAAAGTGAGCAATGTCTTTCTTTTGAATATTCCTTGCTCTCTTTCCTCATACCAAGGAAGGGAGCTGTGTGTTCCTATAGAGAGCTGCACAGATTTCATAGAGGATGTGGAGTTTAGCTGCTGCTTCATTCCCTGCAAAGAAACCACCATATAGCTTGAGCTGCTCTTGTGAGGTCACCAACAACAGTTTGCAGAGTAAACAATCTGCTGCTTCACTGCTGGCCCATCACCACAGGGCTTTCAGAGAGAGGGTAGATGGGGAAAAGGGGTGGATGGTAGGGGTCAGGAGGGAGTCATGGCTTGCGCTGAAGTTTCACTCAAGTGAGGAAGAGTTGCGCAGATCATTATCCTTATTCTCTTGTCCCAGAGTATGTCATGACTTGAAAACTTTATTTCTCAAGTTAACGATTTTAGGCGGTGCCAACCTATCCGGTCTGTCCTTGCATTCTGCTGTGTTATACTGCAACACAAGAGTAAGACCACAAGATGGTTTTTGTAACAAGAATAAAGCAGTAATGATAATGATTCAGGAGCAACAGTTT
>JADBJO010010743.1:67500-70148 GCA_016801955.1 Conus betulinus | reverse complement strand
TTACCCCTCTAGGCCATGAATGGCAGCTATAGGGCCATACAGAGGATGAAGAGGCGTGCATGGAAATTAAACGAGACCCGGGCCGCGTACGTGAATAGAAACGAAGATTTGCTCTGCACATCAAACCAAACATCCAAACAAAAAAAGTTAGAAAAAAAACATGTTTTCCTGACCTGGAATAAAAGGTTAATCAAAGACACCCAAAGATGATTCAAGACACAGAATGTTTGGAAGTGTAATACTTGAGGTGTTTGTGATCTGGGTATAAAGGTGTACGAAAGGTTAATGATGTAGCAGATGCCAACAATATCATTAGTACAAAGATAAACTGCTGTGTGCACCAGTCGTTGCGTTTTCAATATCCAAGGTTTTCCTTAGCTTCCGTCAAGGAAGTTATGTCTTCTGCTGCTGCATTTGTTTGTTTGTTTGTTTGTTTGGTTTGTTTGTTTTTTGTTTGTTTAAGATACAACTACTACAGAGCTGATTTTAATAAGATTGGAGAGGAGAGAGAGAGAGAGAGAGAGAGAGAGAGAGAGAGAGAGAGAGAGAGAGAGAGAGAGAGAGAGAGAGAGAGAGAGAAGCACAAGAACGAAGCTGTTAGATATTAGAATGGGCTGAGATCCAAAGACATGCATGCACCACCCACCCTCACCCATCACCCCACACCTTTTTCGTTTTTTTTCTAAACTTCGTCAGTTGAATGGCACACCACATTCAAAATCTAATGATGCCATACTAACTCCTAATGCACTGATGCTTACTCTTTTGCTCTTATACACCTTACCCATTATCGAGAGAAAAGCCTTAAAGAAAACTTGTTTGAAACTTTTTTTTTTTTCATGAAGTATTGCAACAGGAGGTGAGGGGATGGGGTTTGGGGGTTTCTATTCACTCAATGGACAAAGCATCCTAAAAGCCTGCAACTACATTTGCAGTGTCGCTGCCAAGATGAACGTTGTGGTATGCTTTTAAAACAGCTCCAAAGTAACTGGTTGCTTTGGGGATGTATTGATACATGTACAACGTGTATTTGGTATGACTGGACTGAACTTATGAAAGCAGTTCAGACGCACTAATCTTTCCTTATTACAGTGTGTGTGTGTGTGTGTGTGTGTGTGTGTGTGTGTGTGTGTGTGTGTGTGTGTGTGTGTGTGTGTGTGTGTGTGTAGACGCACATGCCTGTGGAGGGTGGGGGTGTTTTGCACGCGTGTTGCGGTAGGCTGGCGCGTATGACGTGTCATAGTGTAATAGAACTGAGGGGGAAAATTTATTCAGAATGTATGGGTCATAAACATAGAAACATACTTCTGCATCCAGCCGCCGTGTCGAAGTGGTTAGTGTCGCGGACTGCCGGCTGGGAGGTCGTGGGTTCGAATGCATCAGAGTCATGTGGGTTTTTTTTTTTCTGCCCCGACCGGCTCTTACCCAGAGTTGAGTTTGCTGCGGACTCAGTTGGGAAGACTGGGATCACACAGTCAAGTTCCATCCACTTAATGAATGCGTTTCTGAGAGCGTCGCTCAAATTTCCTGACCAACAGTGCAGGTGCCTATATCTCTCTCGGGCCTGGTTGACGCCAGGATATATTTTGAAAGGAAGCGTAGAGTACAGCCCTGCCATGTGGTCTCCGACCAAAATGAAAATCCGTAGCGTCATCTTAATCATCCTCATTCTCATCGATCAGCACACACAAAAAAAGTCTCAAATTCTGTGGCCCTTCATGCCCAGCTCTCATGGTTACCTCAGTTTCGATGTCCTCCTCTCACACGTCTGTGGCCTTGGTTTGGTTCCGTCGGGGTCACCGGTATCGGCGAGTCCATGGGGGCTGTCGTTGGAAGGACGTGGTGGCGCCCTCTCCGGACGGAGAGCTCACTCACGCCGGATCCGCGACTAGGCAATTATTGTCGTCAGTAGGGGGGTTAGTAGGTGGTGTCCTACGTATGTTAGATCAGAACAGGCACCACTGAACACCACCGAAGTGACTCGGCAGCAGTGCAGTGTCTCCTCCGGTGGGTTGCCTCTTGACGACTTGACATTGACTGCTCCCTGCGGACTGCGGATTGCCGGTGCCGCGACTGCGGCGGGGCCGACCGGGCTGTGACTGTTTGGACGGGGTGTCGGAATGAGCGGCGTGGGTTCACTGCCTCTGAGGTGGCGCAGAGGTTGGGACATCAACAAAAAAAAAAAAAACAACAAAAAAAACAAACAAACAAACAGACAAAAAAAACCCCACATACATCTGCATTCTTTCTCTCCCCAACATTAGTAGGGAAATATATATGACCACTCTGACTGTTGAAACTCTTTGATCTCCCTTGCATCCTCAAATGGATCCTCAAGCATAGGCTCAAAGATTTACCCTTATAGTGCATACATGATTTGAGTTTTCCAGCATCTCATTTTCTTTACCACACCTTCCTTTCCTTTGACTTTTCTTACCCCTTCACTGGCTGTTAGCGGTGCTGTTGGATTCCATTTGTTTGATCCCTTGGTGCTGAGAATACCATGGAATCGTAGACTGTGGTATATCTCTATTTGATGCCATAGGACCACAAACAAAATCAGCCGTGTTTTTCCCTGACTAGTCCGATGCAGCGTACGAAAGGCCTAAGAGCAGGCATTGTACATTGTTCTGTCTTCAAGATGGCTT
>JADBJO010010743.1:52500-62500 GCA_016801955.1 Conus betulinus | reverse complement strand
TGCAAGAAACTCGGCACAAGAGACCCACCACCATCAGTCTTCTTCTCTTGTCTCTGGCCACGAAACGAACAGGCATAGAAGACCGGAGGGTGGAACTGAGACCAAAATGAAGAAACACAAATTGCCAAAGAAGTGCACTCGTGCATCACATCCTGGCGAGGCTTTCGTTGAATGGCATTGATACAAGTCGTCTGCTCCACTGAACATCGGATGCGAAACCTTTGTCATGTTTTCTAGCCAGAACAGAAGCGAAGACTTTCCACAGTGGAGATGGAGTTATGGAGATGAATGGGTGCCTTTGCCAACACACACACACACACACACACACACACACACACACACACACACACACACACACACACACACACACACACGCACGCACAGACGATGGTCTAAATGGCCTGGGGATTAACGATGCGTTAATTGACTGGCCTGGGGGATTAACAATGTGTTAGTTGACTGGCTTGGGGATTAACGATGTGTTAATTGGATCCAGAGAGTCATGGGTTCGGTCCTGTGTTGTGAGAGCCGATATGGAGAAAATTTTTTTTTTTTTTTTTTTTTTTTTTTTTTTTTTGGGGGGGGGTTCAACATTTTACGTTCACACACACACACACACACACACACACACACGCACACACGCACGCACGCACGCACGCACGCACGCACGCACACACGCACACACACACACACACACACACACACACACACACACACACACACACACACACAAAATCAGACGTGGATTTTAACAAAGTTTGCATCTGAGAATGACTGATCAAAAAATGCATGCCCGTTAAATCGCGTTCCATCCTTATTACCTGGCCATTTTTCCCCACGTGTGCTGTGTCGTTCGTGTTTTCTCTTTATGAGTTTTAGTCCCATAAAAGTCCATTCATCTACTGACAATTCATGTCTTCACATCACCGAGTGTACATCTTGCTCTGTTCCAGATGTCTTCCAAGCAGGCCAAAGGAGGCACCCGATTTCTGGGAGTGTCTTGTTTGTTACTATGGCAACCCGTCCCTCGTTAGCGGATGGCAAAGAATAAGCCACTATCGGACGAACTCTTTATAGAGGGCGCAGGAGTTCTTATTTTGTAGTCCGCTAATTGTCTTTCGGATTATCAAAGAGTTTACACAGGGACACTTTTTTTGCAGGATTGTCTCGCCTGCCGCCATCTTCTGAGCCACAAATCTCTCTCTCTCTCTCTCTCTCTCTCTCGCTCTCTCTCTCTCTCTCTCTCTCTCTCTCCTCTCTCTCTCTCTCTCTCTCTCTCTCTCTCTGCGTTCGCGTTATACTCATATGTAGTTCAGAACAATCGCTTTCCGGATATCGCACTCTCATTCGTTCAGCTATAGTCTTTACCTCTAATTATTCTTCTTATTATTTTGACTGCTGTTTCAATAATGCGTCATCGCATGCCCATAGCAGGACAAAGAATGATTTATTAATTGCGCATTGATTTGGCTTGTACTTTGTCCTCATGTTGCTTTTTTTCCCACGACCCTTTTCTTAATATTGCTCATGTATTCGCTGTTATTCCTTCTGCTAGCTGGTTTTGTGTTCAGCTGTACCGAGTACAGGTATAGATAGTAACGCTGGGCGTTGCCTCGAACCACTGAGTTGAAGAATTATGCTGATTCTGTGGTTTGAGTCTCTGTCTGTCTGTCTGTCTGTCTGTCTGTCTGTCTGTCTGTCTAACTGTCTGTTTGTCTGTCTCCCTCTCTGTCTCTCTGTCTCTGTCTCTGTCTGTCTGTCTCTCTCTCTCTCTCTCTCTCGGAAAACTCTCTCTCTCTTTCTCTCTGAAGGTTGAGGTCTTCCTCGAGATCAGCAGTCAGTGTCCATTTCTCAGATACACCGAGAAGAAGGAATAGCACCAATGATTTGCAGAGTGTTCTCTTTGTTAAAAGTTTGGTAGACCTGGTTATTCGAATGATGCTAACTCCACGACTAGCCTCTCTTGTCCTTTCTTTCGCTACCGTCCGTACTCAATGTGAACACAAAATACTTGATGTGATCCACCTATTTCAGTATGTGTACATTCACCGTAGCGTTGAATTCTGAGCGTTATATTGTTGTTGTTTTTTTTTTAGCTTGATATTGATTTTCAAGGAGCTAACTTCTGTTCTATATCTAAATAGTACATTCTCCAGTCTTGACCAGTCTCTGGACCTTTGTTTCGGTATCTCCCAGTAGCCTGGAGTGATCAGACTGCGCAACTACCGATCTCCGATGTATATGGAAATACTAAAAATCCCGCAGCGGTTTCTGCACTTCATTTTCCGTGTTTGTGTCGAAGAGAAGAGACTACTAATGAAGCCACAGCCCTGGTGTACTGCCACAGTGCCTTGGGATATGATTCCAAAAGTGTTGTTCGTAAGATACAAATATTTCCAGCTTTGCAGAGTTCTGCCCTGACTTGAATATGTTTTTTTTTCTTTTACTTATAACAATTGCACGCGGTCTATCACAAATCTTTATGCCATACACAGTCCAAAATGCTTTTTTGAAGTTGACTGCAATCGTTGTAAAGTTTTTTTTTTTTTTTCTGTATTAGCATTCAAATCTTGAACTTTAAGCCTCCTGGTCCCTGATCCGTCTGAAATGTTCATGGTCTTCAGCATTTTGTTTCTCTTTCTATTGACACTGTTCAACAAGACCCTCCCCAGCCCCTCCCCTTGGACAGCGGACTCAACTGATGGTCTTGCGGTTTTTTCAGATGTATTATCATGAATCGTGTCTGTTCTTTTGGTGGGTGTTCTGTTTTATTTATTCTCTAACATGGCTATCGGCGTCTTAATCACTTCTTTCTCTCCGTGTTCTACTGATACGCTGGTAAATTTCCGACCCCCTGTGACTTGGTTGTTTTCAGTGTGTGGACGTCTTTCTTCATTTCTTCTTGAATCGGTATACGCCCACACTCAGAGATGGTAAGGTCCTGCATACTGGTGTCTGAATGTAGGTTGTTGTTGAGCTGATTTTTTTTTTCTTTTGGTCTGCTTTTTCGGGGGGGGGGGGGGGGGGGGGGGGGGGGGGGGGGGGGGGGGGGGGGGGGGAGAAGGCAGAGGGGAGAGAGAGAGAGTGGTTCTTCATTCATCGGTCCATTTTGAGATAACTTATGCTCGGTCTATGACACGGACCCGCCCTTGTCTTGATTAAGTGTCGCCATTGGTTGCTTTGATCCTGGTAGCATTTTCCATCTCAAGGGCTGCATGGCTATCCCATTATCATGCATGCTTACTTCAATATCATTCCAGCAGGTTACTGATCCGTTTTCTCCGTCATTTTCTTCTTCATGTTACACTTCAGCAGCGCCTTCAAAGGCGCCTCTTTAAAGTATGCGTTGTTTTTTGTTCTTTGTATTCTTCATGTGTGGAACAGATTCAGAAAAAATGATTAATGATGGTTCGTTCGTTATTTTGCTGTATCTTTCGGGCATGTTATAATGCGTCGTGGAGTTTTTGTTGATGTTGTGAGTGAGAGATTCTAATCTTATTCCAGCATCTTGAATACAGACAACTTGAAATCTATAGAAAATCGCAATGCCACTCTTCTAATTTCGGCCACGTGGCCTTTTTCAAGAGAAAAAACAAAAACAATGCAACTACGTGAGGTCCATCTTTTGGCAACTGGTCAAAGCTTTTGCTCTGACCAGTTGCCAAAGATGGACATCACGTAGTTGCATTATTTTGTTTTTTCTCTTGAAAAAGGCCACGTGGCCGAAAATTGTGATTTTCTATAATGTTTTCTTCCCTCTGGAGGACTATTATTTTTGTTTTTGAAACCTATAGTTTTTTTCCTTCTCAAAGATCGCCACTATTTCAGGATCGTTTGGCTTTCCAGAGTTGATTCTGAAACTTTGAAGTTTTTTGTACTTGTTTCTTCTTCAGTCTAAAACGGATGAAACGGATTATCTTTAGCACCATGTCAGTGTGGGCTGTCTATGCCCATAACAGAGAATGCACTGGTTTTTATATGTTACCACAAGAACTTATTCGTATTGAGCGAGGGTGATAGAGATATGTCATTTGGTTAACATTCACGGTTTTTACTCTTCCATGAAAAACTCGTAATTATTGTTCCCTTTTGTCATGAAACATTTTTCACCTCCCTCCTCCCTCTCTCCCTCCCTCCCTCCCTCCCCGTCTGTGTGTGTGTGTGTGTGTGTGTGTGTGTGTGTGTGTGTGTGTGTGTGTGTGTGTGTGTGTGTGTGTGTGTGTGTGTGTGTGTGTGTGTGTGTGTGTGTGTGTGTGTGTGTGTGTGTGTGTCTGTGTCTGTGTCTGTGTCTGTCTGTGTCTGTGTGTCTGTATATATGTATCTGAGTGTCTGTGTCTGTGTCTGTAAGCCTGTGAATCTCTCTGCCTGTGTGTACATGTGTGTCTATATGTTAGACAGAAAAAACGGGGGGGGGGGGGGGGGGGGGGGGCTCGAGAGAGAAAGAGTGAGACAGAGTGAGAAAAGAGAGAGGGAGAACACTGCAATCTTTAATAAGTGAGAGAGAGAGAGAGAGAGAGAGAGAGAGAGAGAGAGAGAGAGAGAGAGAGGAGAGGGGGTGGGGAAAGAAGGAAGAGGAGAGGAGGAGGAGGAGGAAGAAGTAAATCTTTTTATCAGATGGAAAATGCGAGGAATGTAGTGTATAAGGGAGAGAAACACACACACACACACACACACACACACACACACACACACACACACACACACACACACACACACACACACACACACACACACACACACACACATACACACACACACACACACACACACACACACACACACACACACACACACACACACACACACACACACACACACACACACACACACACACACACATACATACACGCGCGCGCGAACACACACACACATACACACGCAAGCACGCACGCACGCACGCACGCACACACACACACATACGCACACACACACACACACACGTGCGCCGCACACACACGTATACACACATACACACACACACACACACACACACACACACACACACACACACACACACACACACACACACACACATACACACACACACACACAAAGAGAGAGAGAGAGAGAGAGAGAGAGAGAGAGAGAGAGAGAGAGAGACAGACAGACAGACAGAGACAGACAGACAGACAGACCGACCGACAGACAGACACACACAGACAGACACACAGACAGACACACAGACAGTCAGACAGGCAGACAACACACAGCGACAGACATACATCATTGCATTTTTTTTTTTTTTGAGGGAGTGCCAAGTTATAAACAGAGAGGCAAAGAGACAGTAAAACCTGAACATGCAAAAAAGCAGAAACAACAGAAACAACACAGTGCAACACCCCCAAATCGTTGTCCCCCCCATCAAATGGTCCCTAGGAGAGTGAACCGCTGAGCGGTTTCATCTTACTGATGTATATGTATTTTGTTTGCAGAATTTGACCCCAGAGGAGCCTAGAGGGAGCATTTGAGGAGTGTTCTGCCGACAAACATCAGAGGTCAGTTTTCTTTGCATTTTGTCTTATCTGCTTGTTTTAAAATCATCCAAAATTGTTCATCACTCATGTTTTTTTTTATTATTCACATTTTATTACTTTTAACCATTCTTTATGTGTTTGTTTATTCGCTCATGTATTGTTCTGCGAACCTTGTTTTCTATACACTAATTTATTTGTTTGTGTGAAAAAATATGAATACATTCAATAACAATTCATCATTATTCGTTTTTTTTTTCTTCATTTTTTTTTTCTATTTATCTGGTTATTCATTTTATTGTTTATTTTCGTATTCGTTCTTTTTCTTTATTTTTTCTTTTTTTTTATTCATTTATGTATTTATTTATTCATTTATTTATTTATGTTTGCTCTCCCATCTTCTGTGCCACCTCAGAGGCGGTGCACCCACGCCACTCATTCCGACAACCCCGTCCACAGCCACAACCCGGTCAGTCGCGCCGCAGCCCCGGCACCGGCAAATCCACAGGAAACAGTCAATGTCAAGTCGTCAAGAGGCAACCCACAGGAGGAGACACTGCACTGCTGCCGAGTCACTTCGGTAGTGTTCAGTGGCGCCTGTTCTGATCCAACATACGCAGGACACCACCTACTAAGACCCCTACTGACGACAATATTTGCTTAGTCGCGGAGCCGGCGTGAGTGAGCTCTCCCTCCGAATGCCGCCATCACGTCCGTCCAGCAACTGCCCCCATGGACTCGCCGATACCGGTAACCTTGACGGAACCAAACCAAGGCCACAGACGTGGAGAGGACATCGAAACTGAGGTCACCATGAAAGCAGGGCATGAAGGGCCACAGAATTTGTGACTTCCTTTTTCAATACTGATCGATGAGAATGCTACGGATTTCCATTCCGGTCTGAGACTGCATGATAGGGCTGTACTCTACGCGTCCCTTCAAAAATATCTCCAGACATCAACCAGGCCCGAGAGATACAGGCACCTGCAGTGTTGGTCAGGAATGTTGAGCAACTCTCTCAGAGACGCATCCATTAAGTGGATGAAACTCGACTGTGGGGTCCCAGTCTTCCAAATTGAGCCCATAGCAAAGTCAACTCTGCCTACGAGCCGGTCGGGACAGAAAAATCCCACATGACTCTGATGGGAGTTGAACCTGCGACCTCCCAGCCGGGAATCCGAGGCGCTAACTAGTCTGCCACGGCGGCTGGTTAATCGTTCATTTGTTATTTTTAGCCTGTTTCTCATCGTGGGAGAGATGTTGCAAAATCTGGGGGCTCGATTGCTTTTGTAACGTCTTTGAATCAAATGATCAGTCACCACTCATTCATCCATCCCATCCATCACCAGACCGATCGATCGATCAGCAATCACCAGGGAACGAACTTCCTCCCGCCATTTCGATCAAGTGTAGCGAATTGACAGACTGCACTCGCTGTCTCCGCATCAAGTGATAAAAAAGCAGTGGTCACATCATCAACCCAGCACTTGGTTCAGCTCACCAGAGATTTTATTTGTTTATTTGTTTGTGTTCAATGGACTTGAGAATTCATAATGGAAATGCTGTCTTTGGATTGCTCCGGTAGCAATAGTGACTTCTTGTCATTTGTGGAAGTGTGTCTATTTGTGTGGGTGTTTGGTTATTTGAACTTTGCAGCTGACAGGTAAGGTCTGCATATCAGAGGTGTCGGGGTCGGGTTGCCAGGACTAATAGCAATGGCTAATGCTTGCTGTGGTACAATATATTAAGCATTGCGGCTACCTTCTGGAAAATCAAGGGGAAAGTGATCACCCCCAACCCTCGTCCTTCAAATAATTCTAAGTTTTTTTGTTTTTTTTTTTTTTAACACCATTCTCTCTCTCTCTCTCTCTCTCTCTCTCTCTCTCTCTCTCTCTCTCTCTCTCTCTCTCTCTCTCTCTCTCTCTCTCTCTCGCAAACAGCACACAGACACACACGTGCAGATGCACACACACACACACACACACACACACACACACACACACACACACACACACACACACACACAAACACACGCGCGCATGCATGCACATATACGCACGCACACATATACGCACACACACACACACACACACACACACACACACACACACACACACACACACACACACACACACACACACACACACACACACACACACACACACACACACACGCGCGCGCGCGCGCGCATACATACATATACATGTACGCGAACGCGCACACACACACACGCGCACACACACACACACACACAACACACACACACACACACCACACACACACACACACACACACACACACACACACACACACACACACACATACACCCGCGCGCGCGCGCGCACATACACACACATACACACAGTTACCTCTCTCTCTCTCTCTCTCTCTCTCTCTCTCTCTCTCTCTCTCACACACACACACACACACACACACACACACACACACACAACACACACACACACACACACACACACACACACACACACACACACACACACACACACACACACACACACACACACAGAGTTACTTCGGTTATTGTTGGATTACAAGCAATGCATACATGTGTGTTTTGCTGACAAAAACTCCGACACGTTCCAGTTAATATTTATATTGATGCATGCTTTGTTACGTTGGACGCAGTGTGTCAGGTCTTGATTGCCTATGTAGGGCACTGGGTGAAAATCGTAGATAGGGAGGCTGTCACATCTCCCAGCCTCCTTGGCGTAGTAGTTAATATTGCAAATTGCAGGCTTGGAGGTTCTGGATTCAAATCCCAATATAGTTGTTAGTTTATGTGATTTTTCACCCGCCAATAGCATTCACCTAGAGGTGAATTTGCTGTAGGCTTGGACAGGAAAACTGAAGCTGTACTGTCCGTTCATCCACTTGATCGTTAGGGTTTCCTACAGTGTCACTCAAGTTTCCTGACTAGCGCTGCCAGAGCCTATGTTTCATGTGTGTCACGCCAGGATAGATCAGAATACATCATGCAAGTAAATGAAGAATACAGCCCTGTCGTGTAGTCTCTGACTAGATCAGCTTAAAACGTATCAACCTTAGTGTCAATTTTCTCTCCAATTCCTCACCCGAGGTGAGTTTGTATTGAGGTCGTCGGTAGCGATACGATTATGGGAACTGTCGAAAGTGGAGTGTAGTGGTGTCCTCCGGAAGGGGGGTGGGGGGGGGGGGGGCGGTGGAGAGAAGGATGCTCACTGACGCTGGCTCCACAAAGAAGGAAATATTGCTGTCAGTCCACGGTTTAGTTAGTGCTGTTAAGTTTGCTGCGGACTCAGTTGGGAAGACTGGGACCACACACAGTCGAGTTTCATCCACTTAATGATGCGTTTCTGAGAGTGTTGCTCAAATTTCCTGACCAACACTGCAGGTGCCTGTATCTCTCGGGCCTGGTTGACGCCGGGATATATTATGAAAGGAAGCGTAGAGTACAGCCTGTCATGTAGTCTCAGACCGAAATAGAAATCCATAGCATCATCTTAATCGTCCTTATTCTCATCGATCAGCATTAAAAAAAGTCTCAAATTCTGTGGCCCTTCATGCCCAGCTCTCATGGTGACCTCAATTTCGATGTCCTGTCCACGTCTGTGGCCTTAGTTTGTTTCCGTCAGGGTCACCGGTATCGGCGAGTCCATGGGGGCTGTCGTTGGACGGACGTGGTGGCGCCCTTCGGAGTGAGAGCTCACTCACGCCGGATCCGCGACTAAGCAATTATTGTCGTCAGTAGGGGGCTTAGTAGGTGGCGTCCTGCGTAAGTTAGATCAGAACAGACGCCACTGACCACCACCGAAGTGACTCGGCAGCAGTGCAGTGTCTCCTCCGGTGGGTTGCATCTTGACGACTTGACACTGACTGTTCCCTGTGGATTGCCGGTGCCGTTGCTGCGGCGGGACTGACTGGGCTGTGGCTGTGGACGGGGTGTCGGAATGAGTGGCGTGGGTGCACTGCCTCTGAGGTGGCGCAGAGGTTAGGACAGCAAAAAAATACAAACAAACAAAAATAATAATAAATAAATAAACAAACAACAAAAAAAATCCTATGTCTGTTGGATCAGAACAGACGTCACTGAACACCAGCGAAGGGACATAAACAGTGGTGCAGAGGTTAGTTGCCAGATGACGACTTGCTATAGCCTTAATTCTAAAAACCGATGTTGTGTACTGGAAAAGCACCAGCCCACACGCAGTGACGCCTACTTTTTGATACCGAAACTAAAACGCAGTTTCGTCAGCACACTTCTTCCACCCAAACTCGCCGTCATATTCTTCTCCCTCTGTCTAATGATGGAAGAGAAAGATGTCTGTCTGCCCGTCGGTGTGTCTTCCAGTCTTGACTTGATCAGACGATCAGCCTTTGTTACTGATATCCACACGCTGTCTGTCTCTCACACGCTGTCTGTCTCTCTTGCTTAGCTATAACTGCCACCACAGCTTTCCTCCCCTTCTTAAATACTTTGATCTTCACCGAGTCCTCTCCGCCGCCCTTGTTAATGTCATAACATCCTCACC
>JADBJO010010743.1:25000-35000 GCA_016801955.1 Conus betulinus | reverse complement strand
GGGGGGGGGGGGGAGGGAGTAGAATTAACCACAGTATCTGCTAATTAAGGTGGTTTCTATTATACGTGTTCTATTATTGTCTTTGTACTTATAGTGATGCTGTTCTGTCATGCTGCCATCAAATGCGTGAAGTGGCATTGCATTCAGTTACCTTAAGCGCAGGCTCGATGACGTTTTCCCCATGTAACCTGGAAACAGAATATTACCATCATCATCATCATCATCATCATTTTCATCAGCAGCAGTAGCAGCAGCAGTAGCAGCAGCATCATATGAAAAAAATGCACACAAAGTTGTATCCTTTTTTTTTTCTTTTTTCTTTTTTTTTTTTGGTTTAAGTCAAACACTCAAAGTTCAACAATTTCTAAAAAGCAGATCTCTCTCTTCCTCTCTCTCTCTCTCTCTCTCTCTCTCTCTCTCTCTCTCTCTCTCTCTCTCTCTCTCTCTCTCTCTCTCTCTCTCTCTCTGTGCATACAAAAAAGTAAAAATAAACGCTTTTGAGTCTGTCCACAGTATGTCTCTAAATACAAGTACAACAGTAAATGGAGACACTGAACAGTTACCCTTATAAATAAATGTACAAACTGTCATAATATCTAGAATGAATGTTCAAGGAAGTCTAAAATTCAGCTGCCCATTGTGATGTACTGGGAAAATGTAATGAAATAAGTAATATACAAAAATAGGTCATTTTCAGTTTCAGCTCATGTTCATCCCCGTCAAAGGAGTCAATCAGATCTAGTTTCGATCTGGAGGCCTATGGAGAATTTCTTTTCCAGAGTTTTATGCATTTCAGTATGGACACAACACTGCTGATGCAGCAGTTATATGTGCCTTTGTGATGCTACTGTACAGTAAATATTTGTTGATGTTGAGGAAATAAGGCCCTTCTCGTATGAAATTATTTCATTACAGACACTAACGACACTACGTTTATTTCTAATTTTTGAACTCGTGATCAGTTCGTTTTGGTTACAACAATGTTTTGTGATGTCTACAAAGTAACAGTCTTAAATTGAACGTCAGATCGCTTGCGATGTTAACCCTCCCCCCTCGCCCCTCTCAATCCACCATCTATTAGGTTCACTCCTACACGTCGTCCAACAGTCTCTCTCCTCTCTTGCCCCCCCCCCCCACCCCCCTCCTTTCATCCATTCTTCTGCCACTGTTTATGATGATATCGTGACAGTGTGAATATTTTCTTAATGTGTGTGTAATGGGACATTAAATTGATTCCTTTCTGTCAAAATAATGAACGAAAAACCTAATTCCATGTAATGCACGTTGGATGTTTTTAGATCAAGCTGAATGCGGAAAAAGAAAGTGGCAACTGATGTTCATTTGGCAATGTTGAATTTGGTCTTGGGTTATGCCCAGCTAAATCAAGGAGTTCAATTGACTGAACATACTCTGCAGACCTTCAAAGACTAATCGATTTCTCCACCCGATGACCAGATGATGCCATACATTACAGCAGCCGGGTTCTGGGTACAGAACATCAGCTTGCTCTTAGTATAAGTTGGTAGGTAGATGCGAACTCATGAGATCATATCCCCTATATTTGAAATCACCCTGCACTCACAGAATGTCAAAACGTACTTACGAGAATCTGATTTTGACCACTATGGAAATGTTTAGAAGGAACTGGAATCCATGCCGCTTGTGTAGAATACAGAATCAAATGTTTACATACATAAAAATAAACTACTACTTGATATTCAGTCCTTTGTTAAGGCCAACAGCCAAACTGACAAATCATTTGTCATTCTGTCTGTCTGTCTGTCTGTCTGTCTGTCTGTCTGTCTGTCTGTCTGTCAGTCTGTCTGTCTGTCTGTCTGTCTGTCTATTCTGTCTGTCTGTCTGTCTCTCTCTCTCTCTCTCTCTCTCTCTCTCTCTCTCTCTCTCTCTCTCACCCCAAAAAAAAAAAAAATCGAGAAGGTAGGTGTGTAACGTACAAAATACTGACAGCAAGCAAACTCACAAACGTGTTTTTTTACGCGGAAATACAGCACCCGATAAGTTAGCCAAAGGTTATTTTTACATGGAGGATCTTTCTCACACAGATCTCTCAGGTCTCTTACACAGAAGCTGTTACTATTCAATAATGATTATTTCCCTCCGTTGCAATGGGAGTACTATCGTGTCTGGCATTAAAACAGTTTTACACTGTTAGCATGGTCACAGACTGATTGATGGGGATGTGCCGACTACCAAGCCAGACAGGGTAATCTGTCTGTATTAGGACTGTGCCGTCAGATATGCGCATTGAGCAAAGCATTCAGACTAGGCCAAGTAAAGTTGGTAAAAGAGGTATTAATGCTTGGAGTCGGCAAGAGAAATGAATGAATTAGGTTAGAAGATTTCTCTTTCTTTCTTTCTTTCTTTCTTGCTTTCTTTCTTTCTTTTTCTTTCTTTGATTTTCTTTTCGTCATCCCTTTCTTTTCTTTGCGTCTTGCTTTTCTTTTTCCTCCTCCTCTTCCTTTTTATCCTCCTCCTCTTCCTCTTTCTCCTGCTGCTGATGCTGCTATTCCTCCTTCTCCTCCTGCTCCTGATACTCTTCCTCCTGCTCCTCCTCCTCTCCTCCTCCTCCTCCTCCTCCTCTTCTTCCTTTTTTGCTCCTCCTCCTCCTTCTCCTCCTCCTCCTTCCCTCCTCCTCCTCTTCTTCTCCTCTTTCTTCTTCTTGTTCTTCTTAGTACCACAGTGTCTCCTTGTATTTTCATAGCTAGAGAAAGCCCTTTTGTGTGTGTTTTTTTAATTTTGCGTCTTTTATTCCTTTTATTTTTCATCTTTCAGTGGGCTAATTAATTGATTGATTTATGCATTTATCATTTTCTGTTCATGGAGAAGCTGATAGAGCTAGGTTTCCAAATGATCCGGAGTCTAGATGGTCCTTGTCCAAAGTAGATAAGAAATACCCAAGTGGTGCCTTCAGCCGGATTTCCAAAATAATCCTGAGTCTACATGTCCTTGTTCAATGTAGATAAGAAATATCCAAGTGGTGCCCTTTTCCAGCATGTGTCATTTCACCGTGATGTTTTATTCTGAATATTGTCGTGAACTGCCAGCTAATCTTTTGCATTGTTCTGTGCTGACGTCTGTTCCATACAGGCTTGACATTTTCCCAGTTTTGTGGCAATTTCGCGAAGATCTGCTTTGCTGCCTCCAGTATACTGATGTCGTCAGGCGGGAAGGAGACCTACCCTGATGAATGTAGAGGTACTGAAATATCGAAGGGTCTTCTGTACAATATTATCAATGAATGTGTCAATTCGAATAAAGGAGAGTTGAAGCCTCGGCATATTTTCACGCCATTTTGAAAATCTTTTCCGAAAAATGTTATTTAGGAGAACACACACGAATTGTGTCCTTACTGATTGCATCTTTGCAGTGTTGCAGTGACTCGCATAAGGTTTTGAATTATTTGTACAATTCCTTCATGGCAAATATGGTCAAATGCTTTTTTGAAGTCGGTGAAGTTCCCGCAGAGATCAACCTGAGTTGAAGATGGTTTTCTAACAGCAATCTCATGCTGAACATCTGATCACATATAGGCCTAATCCGTATGAACCCTTGATGCTTGTTTTTCTGCAATGATTTTTTTCTGTCTTTCCTTTGAATCTGTACCCTAGGGGCCTGTTTCGCTGCTTCATGGAGTTTGATTCGTGGACAGTTTTATATTTGTTTTCTCCTTCAGCATTGAGACTCAGTTGAGACAAATCCTCTTTAGCGCCATGTCAATAAAGCTATCTGTATCATCATCAAAAAATGCTGGGTTTTGTTTCGTTAAAACATCGACCTGAATCGTTCGTAAGTAGGGATCATAGCATTTAGCTAAATACCACGTCTGTGTGTAGAGTCAACAGATTTGAAATGCCTTTGGATCACACGATAAGTCACCAGGTTGTATGCCCACCAGAGATGGGAGCTTCTTTGAAAACCACATCACCAGAGACAAATTGTGCATGCTCTTTTCAAAAATGACTTTGCGCGGCCCTCAGGCTCAAAATACACCCTGCTCTACTGTTCCTTTTTCCGCTAATGAAATAAAGCCAGTCTGTCAAAATGCCAATGGTTATTTCCACCAGCTTTGGCACAGGAGAGAGAGAGAGAGAGAGAGAGAGAGAGAGAGAGAGGAGGAGAGGAGAGAGAGAGAGAGAGAGAGAGGAGAGAGAGGAGAGAGAGAGAGAGAGAGGGAGAGAGAGAGAGGAAGAGAGAGAGAGGGAGAGAGAGAGAGAGAGAGAGAGAGAGAGAGATCAGACATATTAGAGGCAGCTAGAAGATAACAATAGTCTCTGCGTGTGTTTTGAGAGGAGAACTTGAGTCCAGAGCTTGAGAGAGAATCTGATCAGGAGAGTAGGAGATTGAGTAATCTGAGAATAAAAATTGGTTTCAGTCAGTCAGAGGTTTGCGAGAAAAAAGGGTGGTGGAGGAGAGAGAGAGGAGGGAGAGAGAGGAGAGAGAGAGAGAGAGAGAGAGAAGAGAGAGAGAGAGAGAGAGAGAGAGAGGAGAGAGGAGGGAGAGAGAGAGAGAGAGAGATTCGGTTTCATCCGAATCTACCTCTAATGATCCCAGAGGGGTGGAACGTGTCTATAGGGGAGAAGAGAGAAAGGTCCTTCACACGGAGGAGAGAACAGACACATGAGATGCTGAGAGTGCCTAGAGTTTGCTTACAGACAGTTCATTAGAGAGAGAGTGAGGTCAAATAGGAATGGTTGATAGCGAGTCCGACAAGGGAAGAGCCTTGAGAGAGAGAGAAAATTTTTTTTTTTCATAGGAGGAGAAAAGGAAAACCCGGAAGTGCGGTGTGAATGCAACGGGGAGTATACTGTGTGACAAGTGACAGGCTAGCGCACCGTGTTGTTACAGATTTCAGCGAGAGACGCAGGCGAGGAGCGATGGAAAGTTTGCGCGTTTATGAGTGTGAGGGGAAAGAGAGATATGGATCAAGATGAGAGAAAGAAAAAAGTTAAGAGGGAGAGTTTGGTTCTATTAGTAATTGTTACTGGTCATGCGAGGAAGAGCTTTCGGCTTATCCAGCGAAGTTGGCTAGTTGCTTTAGCCTCATGATTTTATGTCTATTTCTTTAGACAATTTTTTTTTTGGTTTACTTTAGCACTCGCCTTCTATCCGAATTTACATCATGATCCCAGAGGGGTGGAACGTGTCTATATCTATGTCCTTTGTCTTGCTCATTAAGTTTTGCTTACAGATTTCCGCCCCGGCAGAGCCTTGAGAGACCTTTTAGGAGGTGTTATACCAGCGAATCTCACGGCTTATCGTTTTTTCATGATTGTCTATTTCTTTAGAATTTTTTTTTTTTTTTACTTCGATGTCATTTATTCATTTTTTTTTGTGTTCATTTCATTTTTTTCATTTATATTTCAATTCGTTTATATATCATTTACTTATCGATTTTTATTTTATTCATTCATTTTTTTCATATATTCATCATTATCAGTTTATCTATTTGTTTTTTATTCATTATATTTATTCATTTATTTATTCATTTATTTTCAGTTCCTGCATTTTACTTTAGAGGTTCCCTTTGCCCATCTCTCTCTCTCTCTCTCTCTCTCTCTCTCTCTCTCTCTCTCTCCTCTCTCTCTCTCTCTCTCTCAACGCTTTCTTCCTTGCGCTGAACTCAGAAGCAATCTGAAGCGATCAAAGCTAAGTGCATTTTCGTTATTTTGTTCGTCTTTGTTCACCTGAAGAAGACCTAAGAGGTCGAAACGCGTTGTGTGTTGTCTTGTGACTCGTTTGTCCACGTTTCTCTGGGCGGTTCGCTGACATTTATTTAAGATTTTTTTTTATAAGTTAAAACTCACGCCTTAGCTTGTTTAATTCTTTGTTTAATGTATTTATCGTGTATCCTACATTTTAAAAGGTTTTTTTGTACTGTAATTTATGTATTTGTTTAGTTATCCATTGCTTATGTTTTTAGTTCTTATAATCAATTCCTCAAATTACCAGTTTATTTATTGGTTCATGCATTGTTTTTATGATGATTGCGGCACTATGACTTTACAGGTTAAAACGCATGTTTTGGCTTGTTTAATTCTTTGTTTAATGTATGTATCGTGCGTCCTACATTTTACATTTTCCAAACAATAAACAGTAAATAAATGGGGTAGTCTTTGCTCCCATAAGGAAACCTAACACAGAGTAACTTTTTATTCAAGACTGGCACAGCCTTTTAAACTGAATAAAGTCAGACAAATACAAAGACGAACAATCTAATAGTGGGGGAAAAACAAGCGCAGGCCAACTACTAAATTGTCTTCATAGTAATGACTTGGCAAAACTTTGAACTTACGGGGGGGGGGGGGGGGGGGGGGGGGGGGGGGGGGGGCAGCAGGAGGTTGAAGATGTAAAAATGGGAAAATGAAATTAAGAAAATATGAAAACTCTTCACTGGCTGCATAAGGGAACCATCGCAATCCCCTTTTAAAGGCAGATATATTTGTATTGCCTGCTCCGAGGCCTTTCGTCCGCTGGGTCGGAAAACTCATCAGGGAGACACGGCTGGCTGTATCTGCGCTCCCTGTGTCTCTATTTGACGCCAGGAGCGCAGATACAGCCAGCCGTGTCTCCCTGATGAGTTTCCGACCCAGCGGACGAAAGGCCTCGGAGCAGGCAATACAAATATATCTGCCTTTAAAGGGGATTGCGATGGTTCCCTTATGCAGCCAGTGAAGAGTTTTCATATTTTCTTAATTTCATTTTCCCCAGTTTTTACATCTTCAACCTCCTGCTTCCCCCCCCCCCCCCCCCCCACCCCCACCCCGTAAGTTCAAAGTTTTGCCAAGTCATTACTATGAAGACAAATTTAGTAGTTGGCTGCGCTTGTTTTCCCCCCACTATTAGATTGTTCGTCTTTGTATTTGTCTGACTTTATTCAAGTTTAAAAGGCTGTGCCAGTCTTGAATAAAAAGTTACTCTGTGTTAGGTTTCCTTATGGGAGCAAAGACTACCCCATTTATTTACTGTTTGTAATATATTTAGTTTAGTTACCCATTGCTTATTTTTTTAGTACTCATAATTCATTCCTCCATTTATCTGTTTATTGCTGGTTCATGTAGTGTTTTATCCTGATTGCGCTCCTAACAGTCTCATCAGTTCTGTTTTGTTGGGGTGAGAGAAAGGGGGCGTTGGGAGACTCGGTTATCGTGCGATCTCTTTAAAACTAAGTGCTGACCCACTGAATGTCTCCATTAACACACACTGATCAATACTTCAATCAATCAGTCTGACCCTACTGGGGGGTTAGGAAGAGAACGAACTTCCTCCCACCATCTCCATTATCAACTATTATCTTTGGCGTTCTGACAAACTGACTGGGTGTCTCCGCATCATTCAAGGGAGCAGACGCGGCAGGGTCAACAGAATACTTGTGTCAGCTCACAATTTTGTTCACAGTCTCAATCATAGAAATTCCCCACCTGTGTCCACTCCGTCCAGTGGCTTTGTTGTTGTTGTTCAGTTCAGCCCCCCCCCCCCCAGGAACAGGAAATCCCTGCGAATCGCTTCATGTCGAGAGTTAAAGGTTTCATTTTGCAACTGAGACTTTTTTGGGGACTCTCTTGCCGACCAGCAGGACCACCGATCTGAAAGTGTCAGATTCTCACGACGAAAAATGATGGCCGGTGTTTGTCGTTGTGCAATTGTACTTTGTGGCTTCCTTGAGGGAGACATAACAGGAAACTGAATCCTAATTGAAATGATGATCTCTCTCTCTCTCTCTCTCTCTCTCTCTCTCTCTCTCTCTCTCTCTCTCTCTCTCTCTCTCTCTCTTCTGTCTCCCTCCCTCCCCCCCCCCCCCTCTCTCTCTCTCTCTCTCTCTTTCCCTCCCTCTCTCTCTCCGTATATAGGTCATATATTTTGCTGACAAAAGATCCAGTATAGCCAAGTAAACATCTACATTAATAGAAGATTATGTAGCTACAATACTCTGCGCCAGACCGCTTTAGATACTACGCAGTTAAGGCCTTTTGAGGGCGTTGGAACAATGCATAGTTCAGGGCTCTTCCAATTACCGTGGGGCAATGACTAACGTCGCTGTGTAATGGCTCGAATATTGTAGGATTGACTGGCATCAGACCCGTTTCTTTGTAGGATTTATTTCAGCTCTGACTTCATTAACATAAATGTGTGTAACAAGCTCATTCTTTGGATAATTGATTTTCTTACACAGAGGACACAGTCTGTTCGATATCAAAGTGTTGTTTCGTCTTCCAGAGTCATTTCAACTGGCGCACCCCAGGGTACTGTTTTATCACCAGTGCTTTTTACTCTGTACACAAATGATTGCTCAAGAAGTGATTCAACTTTGTACATTAAATATTCAGATGACTCAGCACTTGTGGATCTCTCCAACTCTGATTCTGTTTACTTCAAGGAGGTTCAAAGATTTGTTGACTGGAGCGATCATAACTATCTTGATCTGAATGTAACAAAAACGAAAGAAATGTTGATTGATTTTAGAAAGAATCCAAAAGCTGTACCACCACTTTTTATCAAAGGTGCTGAAGTAGAACGTGTTGAATCACACAAATATTTAGGAACGTTTATAGATAATAAGCTGAATTTTAAATCCCATGTTGAGTATGTCCACAAAAAAATGTCAAACAAGATTATATTGTCTTCGCAAGCTGCAATCATTTCATGTGAATACTGACATTCTTCAGACATTTTATTCATGCTTCTTGGAATCTGTTTTAACTTTCTCATTTATGTGTTGGTATGGTGGGTTGACTGTGAAGAGCAGAAATGTGCTTGAGAAAGTGGTGAACGTGGGAGGAAAAATCGTTGGTGAGAGACAAAAAAGTCTAAGTGAGCTATACAGGTGCCGTGTTGTTTGTAAAGCGAAGAAGATTACGTGTGACCAGACCCACGTTCTTGCAAATCAGTATGACCTTCTTCAGTCAGGACGAAGATATCGATCGGTTAAAAATGCAGAAGTGTCAGATTTAAACAAAGTTTTATTCCCCTGTCCATTGATTTCATGAACCGAGAAGATGTTTAATTGAAATCCAACTCTATATGAATGTATGTCATATCTGAGAAAATGGGTAATGTGGCTAAATTATTGTTTATTTGCTGTGAATGTGTGTGACCACAAATTAATTTCTCAATTTGAGATAATAAAGTTTACTTGACTTGACTTGACTTGACTTGACTGGTTCCATCCAAGAGGTGAATGTGCCATAGGAAGATTGGCATTTTACGGTCGAGTTTCATCCACTTAGTACATTGATCACTGAGAATATCGCTTATATTTTTCGACCATCACTGCTGGTGTCTCAATTTCGCAGATCTGGTTGATGTCAGGATGTATTATGGAAGAATGCACAGAGTATAGCTTTGTTATAAAATGTCTCTCAGCAGAGGAAAACATGAAATGACCTCTCATGCCCTGTTCTCGTATAAATCTCTTCTTGATGTCTTCTGTACGTCCGCACCCTGAATGAGTTCGTGTTGAGATCGTCAGCGAGGTCATGGGGACAGTCATTGGACAGGTGTCATAGGGGACAGTCATTGGACAGGGGCCATAGGGGACAGTCATTGGACAGGGGTCATAGGGGACAGTCACTGGACAGGGGCCATAGGGGACAGTCATTGGACAGGGGCCATAGGGGACAGTCACTGGACAGGGGTCATAGGGGACAGTCATTGGACAGGGGCCATAGGGGACAGTCATTGGACAGGGGTCATATAGGGGACAGTCATTGGACAGGGGTCATAGGGGACAGTCATTGGACAGGGGTCATAGGGGACAGTCATTGGACAGGGGTCATAGGGGACAGTCATTGGACAGGGGTCATAGGGGACAGTCATTGGACAGGGGTCATAGGGGACAGTCAATGGACAGGGGTCATAGGGGACAGTCATTGGACAGGGGTCATAGGGGAATCATTGGACAGGGGCCATAGGGGACAGTCATTGGACAGGGGTCATAGGGGACAGTCATTGACAGGTGCATAGGGGGACAGTCATTGGACAG
>JADBJO010010743.1:12500-15000 GCA_016801955.1 Conus betulinus | reverse complement strand
TTTTCAGTCAGTTCATGTGACGGGCACTGTGCAGCCCTCTGGAAGTCGTTAGTCAGTTCATGTGAGAGGCACTGTGCAGCTCTCTGGAAGTCTTCAGTCAGTTCAGGTGGACTATGACGGGCACTGTGCAGCTCTCTGGAAGTTTTCAGTCAGTTCAGGTGGACTATGACGGGCACTGTGCAGCCCTCTGGAAGTCGTCAGTCAGTTCATGTGTGAGAGGCACTGTGCAGCTCTCTGGAAGTCTTCAGTCAGTTCAGGTGGACTATGACGGGCACTGTGCAGTCCTCTGGAAGTCTTCAGTCAGTTCATGTGACGGGCACTGTGCAGGCCTCCTCTCAGGAAGTCAGCTCTCTGGAAGTCTTCAGTCAGTTCATGTGACGGGCACTGTGCAGCTCTCTGGAAGTCTTCAGTCAGTTCATGTGACGGGCACTGTGCAGTCCTCTGGAAGTCTTCAGTCAGTTCATGTGAGAGGGCACTGTGCAGCCTCTGGAAGTCTTCAGTCAGTTCATGTGACGGGCACTGTGCAGCTCTCTGGAAGTCTTCAGTCAGTTCAGTTCATGTGACGGGCACTGTGCAGTCCTCTGGAAGTCTTCAGTCAGTTCATCAGTGATGTGAGGGCACTGTGCAGCTCTCTGGAAGTCTTCAGTCAGTTCATGTGACGACACTGTGCAGCTCTCTGGAAGTCTTCAGTCAGTTCATAGCTCACTGTGCAGTCTCTGGAAGTCTTCAGTCAGTTCATGTGACGGGCACTGTGCAGGCCTCTGGAAGTCTTCAGTCAGTTCATGTGACGGGCACTGTGCAGCTCTCTGGAAGTCTTCAGTCAGTTCATGTGAGAGGCACTGTGCAGGCCTCTGGAAGTCTTCAGTCAGTTCATGTGACGGGCACTGTGCAGCCTCTGGAAGTCTTCAGTCAGTTCATGTGACGGGCACTGTGCAGTCCTCTGGAAGTCTTCAGTCAGTTCATGTGACGGGCACTGTGCAGTCCTCTGGAAGTCTTCAGTCAGTTCATGTGAGAGGCACTGTGCAGCTCTCTGGAAGTCTTCAGTCAGTTCATGTGACGGGCACTGTGCAGCTCTGCAGCTCTCTGGAAGTCTTCAGTCAGTTCATGTGACGGGCACTGTGCAGTCCTCTGGAAGTCTTCAGTCAGTTCATGTGAGAGGCACTGTGCAGCTCTCTGGAAGTCTTCAGTCAGTTCAGGTGGACTATGACGGGCACTGTGCAGGCCTCTGGAAGTCTTCAGTCAGTTCATGTGATGGGCACTGTGCAGCTCTGTGGAAGTCTTCAGTCAGTTCATGTGACGGGCACTGTGCAGTCCTCTGGAAGTCTTCAGTCAGTTCATGTGACGGGCACTGTGCAGGCCTCTGGAAGTCTTCAGTCAGTTCATGTGACGGGCACTGTGCAGGCCTCTGGAAGTCTTCAGTCAGTTCATGTGACGGGCACTGTGCAGTCCTCTGGAAGTCTTCAGTCAGTTCATGTGAGAGGCACTGTGCAGGCCTCTGGAAGTCTTCAGTCAGTTCATGTGACGGGCACTGTGCAGGCCTCTGGAAGTCTTCAGTCAGTTCATGTGAGAGGCACTGTGCAGGCCTCTGGAAGTCTTCAGTCAGTTCATGTGACGGGCACTGTGCAGGCCTCTGGAAGTCTTCAGTCAGTTCATGTGATGGGCACTGTGCAGCTCTCTGGAAGTCTTCAGTCAGTTCATGTGAGAGGCACTGTGCAGGCCTCTGGAAGTCTTCAGTCAGTTCATGTGACGGGCACTGTGCAGGCCTCTGGAAAGGGTTCCTGCTTATGTCACTACACGACACAGACATGGATAAACACCACTCAACTTCCTCGGCAATAGTGTCTCCTCTACTGGATCGCCTCATGATGACTCGATATGATATTTAGTCCTTCGAATGAGACTATAAACCGTGGTTCCGTGTGTGAACGCTCGCATAACATCTTGCATACACGTATAATCCTATCACCAACGTTCGGAAGAGAAGGCCAGTTTGGCCGTTGGTATGGATAACACGTTACACATAGCATGCACCCTGCGCGAGAAATGAAAATAATGAAGGAAGTAAGGAAACTGAGTGAACGACATTGAACGATACCGACTGGACGACACGGGAAACGACTGAATGAAGCGCAAACTGGCAGCTCTTCAGTCGGCACTACCCAGGTAGGCAGCCTGTTGTGTGAACGATTGTGGATTGTAAAGTGTTTAGAGCTTGGCCTCTAGCCGAGGATAGGCGCTGTATACGGATTCATGATAATAATTTACTGTTGATTGTTGGTGCTAGGGCCGTGATGGAACGAACCAAGGTGCGGCAGTGAACCGAAAGCCAGAAAGAGCGGCTGTAATGCCTCTGAAGTGGAACAGAAAATGCGCTAGCGTACATGAAAGTGGAAAGTCTGGAATATGAATCTCCTCCTCCTCCTTAACCCCAAACCACCACCATCCTCTCCAAGGACCCCCCCACCTCCCATCCTTAGTCTAGTGTCTCTATCAGCTATGT
>JADBJO010010743.1:0-2500 GCA_016801955.1 Conus betulinus | reverse complement strand
CAGACAGAAAGACAGAGAGAGACACGAGAGGGGGAAACGGGGGGGGGGGGGGGGGGGTCCTGTATGTTACGCCCAAACATTGATATTTTATCTTTGATAAGGAGCTGATCCAGTGTTATATGCAGCGGTGAACAGAAGGAAAGTGGGAGTTTCATCCCAAAAACGTAAAAATGAAACGGGCGTTATATTTCAGGTGTAAAACCTCATGTGTGCAATACCAAACAAACTCTCTTCTCCACCGTAACAGATTTACCAGGTTGAGAGCAGCCTATATTGTTTTTTTGTTGCAAATGGTTAAGATTGGTGACTGAGGGTTTTTGGTTTGTTTGTTGTTTTGTTTTTGTTTGTGGTTGTTTTTTGTTTTTTTTCTCAGCAGCTGAGATATAAGGATCATTTCTGATTCGAACTAAGAAATACAGATCATTTTTAAAATCCTGAAACCCCCCTAATGTACCGAGGTTCTCATAAGCGATGGAAGTTTTCAGCCAATTTATTTTCGTCAGCGTGAACTCGTTCCCATTTGCGAAGGTATTGTGTTTTGGTTCTTCCGATTTTAGGGGGTTTCTGTGGTTTAGTTACATGGAAAGTGCGCCTCCTCGCTCTCTCCTCTATCTCTCTATCTCTCTCTTCTCTCTCTCTCTCTCTCTCTCTCTCTCTTTCTCTTCTCTCTCTAGCGGTCCCTCAAAAGTCAGTCAAAATCAGGTTGTAAGCTCCTTATAACAAAGAAAAGCAACTCTTGTTTTCTTCTCTTCTAACCTTTTTATGCAATTAAGTGACTCTTACATAGAACATTCATTTTGCAGAGAGATTCTCTCCCCTGCTTCTATCGGACTCTGCACTGCAACTCTTCTCTCTCTCTCTCTCTCTCTCTTCTCTCTCTCTCTCTCTCTCTATCTCTCTCGCCGTCTCGTCTCTCTCTATCTGTCGCTGTCGGTACTGCTCGTCTCTCTCCTCTCTCTCTCTCTATCTCTCTTCTTCTCTCTCTATCTATCTCTCTCCTCTCTCCTCTCTTCGTTCTCTCTTCATTTCGACTTTCAGTACTAATGGCTATCTACAAAGGAAAGTACTGTAACACGTTTTGCTATTTTGTTCGTAAAAGGCATTTTTAAGATTCGAAGTGTTAGCATGTAGTTAGATATTAATTGTTTTATGTTGTTCAAACATCGAGTCCTGCGGTTACTTTTGCGGGTGCATAATCTGATGTTTTGGTGATTTGTATATTTTTGTCTGAAAAACGATTTTGTTTTTTGTTCACAACATCCCTTCATTAGGGGGCCAGGGTCTCTATGGAATTAAACAGCCGTTATCCGTACCCTCTCTCTATCTCTCTCATCTCTCTCTCTCTCTCTATCTCTTTCTCTCTCTCTCTCTCTCGCTATCTCTCTCTCTCTTATATTCCTCAATAAATCTATTAACCAGCCTTCGCAGTTCAAAAAACCAACAATGCTTCTGGGCATCTGAGAATAAATCACAGATAACTCGACTCGATATCTATCTTGAAAAAGCTTTCAAACTGCGCGGCAGTTCACTCGAGATGAGTAATGAAGTGGGAAATGGCATTGTACATAGGCAGTATTACAGAATGTATAATATTGTTTTCTGCAGGCAGTGATACAACTTGATTCTGTTTGTAAACCACTCTAATAGGAACATGGGTCTATGGCTATTCATGACAAAATTGTTCAGAGGTCAAGAGTTCTCTCTTCTCTCTCTCATTATCTCTCTCTCTCTCTCTCTCTCTACTCTCTCTCGCTCCTCCTCTCTATCTCTCTATCTACGGCTCTGTAAAAACGCTGATTATTGTATGCTTATGTCCTGTTGAACAATATATTCCGTCTTTCATGCCTCTCATTCGTTTAGCTTCATTTTGATTATCGCCTCTCTAGAAATTCCATACTGGATAGTACTTGCTGCATATGACTTCCTTGTTATATCGTGGTCTAGGTGCGTGTAATCGCTGCTACTATAAAGGTACTATGGATGCTCTTATCTGCACAGCGATGTTGCTGATACTGACTAGTTAGTAATAGAACTGTTTTCAATTGTCGTCGGCCTGAGACAAATAATGGTATGATTACGCTTGTGCTGGGGTCCTTCTCCCTTTACGCTTAGTACACAACTGAGTAGCACAAGGGCAAGGGAAGGGAAGGAGAGAGAGGAGAGAGAAAGAAGAAGAAGGAAGGAGAAGAAGAAGGAAGAAGAAGAAGAAGGAAGAAGACGTAGAATACTACTAGCAGCAACTTGGCATCGCCTTTGGAACCTGGTATTGAGGATTACAGAGTATTGAGCTTCGACTCTCTCTCCATCTCTCTCTCTCTCTGATTCTCCTCTCCTCTTCCTCTATCTTGCAATGCAGTTGGTATAATTAGATATATAAAAGAAAGAAGTGTTCGCTAAATTCAGATTTAGCTAAGTGGCATAAATCGCGTGCAGGCGATACAATCTCTTCTCCGCTCCCTCCCCCTCTCTCTCTATCTCTCTCTCTCTATCTCTCCTTCTC
>JADBJO010010742.1:60000-62500 GCA_016801955.1 Conus betulinus | reverse complement strand
GAAGCCTTTTGTGAGGGAAGGAGCGGGTTGCGGCAGGCAGTCAGGTGTGATGAAAAGGTTGTCTTAAATTAATCAACTGTTTTCCAGTGATCATGGCTTACTTGAGTGATAACGGTATCCGCTCGTGCGATTTTTCACGAGCGGCAAAACGAGCGAAAATAAACGTTTCTTTGCGCTGAGAAGTGGTGTTTCATTCATTTATTTGTCTTTTGATCATAATTGTCGTAATTTTCACGGGCTGGTATGGTTGCTTTTTTTTTTTTTTTTTTTTTTTTTTCTCTTTTTCCCTTTTTAATTGGAAATCACCGTCTCCATCATGGAAACTCGAATTGTGCCCCTGTGAAACCTAGTGACAGATTTTATTTTCCCTTTCTAGATTTTATTTTCCCTTTCTTTTACCCCCCCCCCCCCCAATACCCATCCTACCCATCCTCCTGTTAGACGTGCTGTTGTCAGGAGAGGCGTGGTGACGCATACCAGTGCCCGCATGCAGTGGATGCGTGCCGAGGCGACGACCCAGGATCAAAGCTCGTTCCACGTGTCATGGAGTCAGCGGAATAGGATCGCATCACGTGACGAAAGTTTTTGGCTCGTTTGCGAACGAATTTTTCCCTGGGTATCGTGTCCGTTTTCGCCCCTCCCCGCTGCTTTGGAAGAAAAATCTCCACAAATAAAAAGGAGCCGTGTGAACTGGAATGAAGACCGGATCCAACTGATGCGAGTAAACTCCGAGGGCGTGCGCCCGAACACACACACACACACTCACA
This sequence comes from Conus betulinus, assembly GCA_016801955.1. Lineage (NCBI taxonomy): Eukaryota > Metazoa > Mollusca > Gastropoda > Neogastropoda > Conidae > Conus > Conus betulinus. Next base: position 61,733 of record JADBJO010010742.1, on the reverse strand, counting down.
CACACACACACACACACACACACACACACACACACACTTGCCACGGCTCATAACGGCAAACGATTTTTGCATACACACACGCACACGCGCTGGCGCGCAGGACATTTTTTCTAAAAATGTATTTTGCCTGTGTGGCAAACAGATCTCGGTAAATCACATCTTTTATTGCCCTGGAATAATGAAGCTAGTTCCTAAAAAGGTATTTGATTCATTTTCAGCTGCTGTGCTGTTATTCACTGAAAACGTTTTGAAGAATCAACCGTCATGACGAAGTGGTTAGCATCACGGCCTCAAGACTGGGAGGTCGTGGGTTCGATTCCCATCGGAGCCATTGATTTGTGGGATTTTTCTGTCCCTACCGGCTCCTAGCCAGACTTGGAGTTTGCCCATGGGTTCACTTCAGACGACCGGGACCACCCAGTCGAGTTTCATCTGTTTAATGGATGCCTCTCTGAGAGTGTTGCTTACATTTCCTGATAAACACCACCCGTGCCTGTTTCTCTCGGGCCTGGTGGACGCTGGGATGTATTAGGAAAGTAAGCGTAGAGTACAGAGTTGTCATGCAGTCTCTGACCAGAATAAGAAACTCCCAGCATCATCTTGATCATCCTCATCCTTCACTGTGTCGGGGTATAATATTTTCACTTAAGTGAACGCTCTCGCGAATGTTTTTACTCTGTCTCAAGACTGTTTGGGAATTACCAGTTTTACACGAAAATAGGCGAAACGGGACTATGATGGGTTGGCAAGATCTGACTATGAGATAAAGAAAAAAAAAGGATTACCTTCCTGTTTTTGTTTGCTTTTTTTTTTTTTTTTTTTTTTTTAGTCTCTCAAGAGAATGTTGAAGGTGTCCCTATCGTAAGAGGAGGCGAACTGGGAAGTTGATGACCATGATGACGATGAAGATGATGATGTTGATGATGACAGTGATGATGATGATGGAATTGTTGATGATGATGATGATTATGATGATGATGATGATGGCATTGTTGATGATGATGATGATGACAATGATGATGATGATGATATGGATCAGCTCCGATTCGACTGCACCACACTCCTCCTCCTCCTCCTTTGCCCGGCTCTGACCCCATTCCTGTTCAAAGTCCTGCGAATAAGGCGTTAAACCGAGGTTCCGGACGCGAACGCACGCCTAACGATGGTGTGGATGACACCGTATACACATAGCATGTACCCTCTGCGCTGACAGTGTTCATGAAGACCTCCGCGCATAGGGCGAATAGAATCCCGAGTTCGGGGTGAAAACAGCCAGAAATCAGCCATGATTGATTCAGTTCAAGCCAACATGCCTGCCACGCGGAGAGAAAAGCGCGACACTCCAGAATGAGTCAGTTTCTGTTGGAATCTGGCTCAACCGACTTGCACAGGGCTGTTAGCATTCATTTTCTTCTTCCGCTTTTGACTGAGCGTCTTGAGAGCGGCGTCAGGGTGGTGGCAGTAAAGAAAGAACGTGCTGCGTTTTGAGCGCAGGCACCCACATTCTGTAGGAATTCGGCGCTTAAGCAGGCTGCCCATGCCCCTGGAGCGGACGGGGGATGTGGTGGTGTTCATCAGTTGGTGTTTGTGTGCAGCAGCGCTGGCAGCTGTCGCTGGCAGGGTCTGCAGGGGATGTCGCCGTGTGCCTCTGACGGAAACCGCTGTCAAGAGCTCTTGACTTCAGGGGTCAGTGACTTAGCCGTGCCGTGTTGTGCTATCTGCGTGCGTGCATG
>JADBJO010010742.1:15000-30000 GCA_016801955.1 Conus betulinus | reverse complement strand
GATCAGGCGCTGAGGGAAAGTCCACAGGAGAGGAAGGCCAGCAGCAAGGGAAGCCAGCCGGCTCACAGCCGCATCTTGGTGTCTGGGCCAGTGATGGAGATGTTGCCAGTGGCTGAAGCGGACTTTCCATTTACAGCGTACTGGGGCGTTGGGCTTTGAGGGGAATGATGAAAGAGGGGTGGGGGGAGGGAAGTGGGTAAGGGGGATCGTCACGAACTGTTTGTGGTAGCACTTGCTACGAACCACGTGGGAGATAGTTTCTATGGGCTGCCTTATCTCCCCAATCTGTTATTTTACTTAGCTGGTTGGCCTACCTACCTTACTACCACCTCCTATGTGCATTTATCTGCCTGGCTTATCCGGTTTGTTTCCACCTTCCTTTCTTCTTTCTTTCTTTCTTTCTTTCTTTCTTTCCATTCATTTCCCCTTTCATTCTTTACTGTTCTGTTTCTTTCCCTCATCTTTTCTATTCTACAAAAGTCTCTTTCGTATTTGAACTGATTCAATTTGTAGACATCCCAATCAAGAGTGGTGTTTTAACATCTCGACTTATTTATTGTCTAATCCTCTTTACCTCTCTTATTCTAACAAAAAGTGATAGATTCTGTTTTCTGTTAGTTCTGTTTTCAAACCTGCCTAGTCTAACACTAGGCCCACTTTGGCCTTCTCCGTCAGGCGTGGCTTGAAGCAAAATGAGTGGCTTATGAAGCCGATCCTTATTGGAACTGTTTTTTCTGTTTGTAGACTTCTTTTTGTGAAAAAACTGACTCTGATACGAACCTTGAGTTTTGATACACCCCCTGTTCTAATACCGATTCATATTTGGACTTTATATTTGTACACCTCTTATCCTGAAACGGAATAATTCTGACTCGAAGCTGTACACATTTCGCGCGCCTCCTAATAGGCTATTCTAGTCGATTCCGATTTGGAATATTTCTGTTGGTGCACTTCATGATTTCTGCCCATGCTATGGGCCGATGAAGCAAGAGGTGTGATACACTTGCTTCATGTACCAATCGCGGAAAAAAAAAAAAAAAAAAAAAAAAAACTAATTCGGCGGATCGTTTAGACTAGCCCGACACAAAGATAAAAGAGCTGAGATGAAAAGCGAAGAAGAAACGACCCAAGTCTGGTTTACCGCTTTTTCTCGTTTGAAATTCACCTTTCCTGCGATTCCAACAAAACAAACGCTGTCTATAAGGGGTCAGAAAGGAATTCTTGTGGATATCTCACGATCGAGCACCATCCCTTGGGTTTGTTTTTTTACGTAACTCAGTTCTGTCCGTGTCCGTAGAGGAACTGTTTAGATACAAAGCAAAGGTATGGCTTTCGATCGATTGATCGAGAGAGAGAGAGAGAGAGAGAGAGAGAGAGAGAGAGAGAGAGAGAGAGAGAGAGAGAGAGAGAATGGCAATCTTTTTAAATCGTGTTACGTCTCTCTCTCTCTCTCTCTCTCTGTCTCTCTCTCTCTCTGTCTCTCTCTCTCTCTCTCTCTCTCTCTCTCTCTCTCTCTCTCTCTCTCTCTCTCAATCAAGATAGGAAGAAAAGGCTGTGCCTAAAATATCAACTCTTGGTCGAATAAAGGTTTTCTGAGTTCTGTCTCTCCCTCCCTCCTTCCCTCTCTCTCTCTCCCCCCCGTCCCTCCCTCCCCCCTCCTTCCCTCCCCACACCCCACCACCCATCCCACGCCATCCTCAGGTTGATCACGACCTCGGAGTGACTGTGTCGCTTGACACCACGTAGACACGTCGAGAGGCTGGAAGGGGTGGTGAAGGGGGAGGGAGGGCTGGGGGAAGGGCGGGGGGCTGCCTGTTTGACAGTGGCTTGATTAAAAAACGATTGTAACGTGCAGAGCTGAAAGCCATTGGTAGGGGAGAGCAGCCGGATGTTGTTGGCTCTCGGGGGACACGACGGATGTACGGACCATAGGGATCGGGAGGGGGGGGGGGGGGGGGGGGGGGGGGGGGGGGGGGGGGGGGTGCAGATCGTGAAAGTGTTTAGAGTCAACACAAACTGGAGGGAGGGGGAGTGGGTGTGAGGGATGGATGAGGGGGGGGAGTGATCGAGATTAAGGGGTGGGGAAAGAAAAAAAAAAAAGAAAACAAATATTGGAAGGCTACGTTTTCGTTTGCTCGCTCTGAGCTCTGTGCGCGCGCGTGTGAGTGTGTGTGTGAGAGAGTGTGTGAGTGTGTGTGAGAGAGTTTGTGTGCGCGTGCGCGCGCGCGCGCGCGCGCGTGTGTGTGTGTGTGTGTGTGTGTGTGTGTGTGTGTGAGAGAGAGAGAGAGAGAGGAGAGAGAGAGAGAGAGAGAGAGAGAGAGAGAGAGAGAGAGAGAGAGCTTTCCACCCTCCACACACACCACGCACGCATGCAGAGAGAGAGAGAGAGAGGAGGGGGGGGGTGGGTGGGTGGGGGGGGGGGGGGGGGAGAGGGGAGAGAGAGAGAGAGAGAGAGAGAGAGAGAGAGAGAGAGAGAGAGAGCCGAGAGAGAGAGAGAGAGAGAGAGAGAGAGAGAGAGAGAGAGAGACGCCTTCCCCCCTCCCACACACCACGCACGCATGCAGAGAGAGAGAGAGAGAGAGGGGGGGGGGGGTTTGGGTGGGGTGAGTGGGGGGGGGGGGGGGGGGGGGGGGGGAGAGAGAGAGAGAGCGAGGAGAGAGAGAGAGAGAAGCATGATACCGGAAGAAATCAGGAAGATGTTTTGCACGACGTGTCCTTGCTTGAAGGTGTAAGAAGAGAGGGGAAGAGAGACTTTCAACGTGGACGGAGAAGGCACGGGGCGTACAGTGCCGGTTTGCGGAAGTTGACACAGGCCTGGTTGTTCAACATGGCTGCCACATGTTGACCGAGAAGGTACAGGCATCGAGAAATATATGCATGTGTACAGATAGGGGTTTTCCTAAGAGCTTGCCAGCGTCCCAGGACCTCGTCCCGTGCGGTGGTGTAGAGGATAAGGGCCCGCGTTGGAAGCCAGACCATAGATGTATCCGTGATTCGAGCCGTGCCTGGCTCTCTCTCTCTCTCTCTCTCTCTCTCTCTCTCTCTCTCTCTCTCTCTCTCTCTCTCCTCTCTCTGTCTGTCTGTCTGTCTGTCTGTCTGTCTGTCTGTCTGTCTCTCTCTCCTCTCTCTCTCTCTCTCTCTCTCTCTCTCCCCCCCCCCCCCCCCCCTCCTTCCCCTCTGTTTTCCTCTCTAAAAGATCTAAAGGGGCTGGGTAGGTAGGTAGGTGGGTGGGTGGGGGGTAGTCTATGGGACAAAACGATAGACCGAAGTCCTGTGCGCTGTATGCATACGAGGAGGGTCACCCGGGCATGAAAAACAATCCTTAGGGGGTAAGAAAGCTGTCTGTTAAGAAGAGTCCATTTTGACATGCGCGCACACACGCGCACGCACGCACGTACACATACACGCGCGTGCACACACACACACACACACACACACACACACACACACACACACACACACACACACACACACACACGTGACAACTCTCTCACATTCTCTCTCTCTCTCTCTCTTTTCTTTCACACACACACACACACACACACACACACACACACACACACACACACACACACACACACACGTGACAACTCACACATTCTCTCTCTCTCTCTCTCTCTCTCTCTCTCTCTCTCTCTCTCTCTCTCTCTCTCTCTCTCTTTTCACCCCCCTCTCTCTTTGCTCGTACAAGCATAGCACACTCTGTTGGGAAGTCGGTAGAAAGTCTGGAGAGCTGAGGGAAGGGGACCGGGGGAGGGGAGGGGAGGGGGGATTGTCAAGTGCGCTAGCCATCTGACCATCTGTCTGCCCGTCCAGAGACAAAGAGCTGCTAGTAAGGGGGCAGGGAGGTTGGAGGTTCGGGTAGCTCAGTGGTTGCGCGCTCAGTTGGTAGAACAGGCGTTGCGACTTCGAATCCCACCGACCGTCCAACATGAAAACGGACGTTTTGGCTGCCCTGCTTCACCTGTTGTCATTCTGGTGGTGTGTGTGTGTGTGTTTACACACTCCTCCCAATCCTAACTCACCTGGAAGAGTTATTCTCGTCTGCCGTGTTGCTGTGATGGACATGGGTGTTAATCGTGAACGTAACCATGTTAATCGTGAACGTAACCAAAGTATCGAACTGGAGTTAGCAGATGCCTGGCTTACGTACATATTACCTCAACGTGCTGATCAGCAGTCGAGTGGCCTACCGTGCCACAGCGTCCAAGTGTGAGTCATGATACGGTTGTGGGCTTATTTGGAGAGCCGCACGTATGACAAGGGTGTCAGGTGTGCGGGTAAAGAATACCTGGGCAGATATGTAAATCTGTATGTGTGTGTGTTTTGCCTACATGATGTTTTGCTGTTTGATTCAGACCTATGATACTGTACTCATATCACCGTGTGTTTTGTGCACGAGTGTGTGCGCACCTCCTATACCCTGTGTGCGGATGTGTACCTGCACGTGCACGCGTGTGCGTGCACTGTATGTCAAGTCAAAATCATTTTTGTTAGGCAGGTTGTATGAGCGCGCGCGCGCGCGCGTGTGTGCATGTGTGTGTGTGTGTGTGTGTGTGTGTGTGTTGTGTGTGTGTGTGTGTGTGTGTGTGTGTGTCTGTGTGTATTGTGTGCGTGTGTGTCTGAGTGAGAGAGAGAGAGAGAGAGGAAGGGGGGAGAGAGAGAGAGAGAGACAGACAGACAGACAGAGCAGTAGAGGTGTTGCTGTTCATCCAGCAGTAGAGGATGGAGGCCCAGAAGCAGACACACACCGATTAATACGTCAGTACCCCAGACAGGCCAGACAGACAGTTGGGAGGGCTCTGTCAGGGCAAAATGGTGGCCGACAACCCAAGGGTCGTCATTCCCGGTCAGCGGTAAGGACCTGCACACCTCTGTCGGTTTGCGGCCTGGGTGGGGGAGAAGTCAGTGTGGAACGACGTGTGTTTGGGTGCAGGCCAGGGATAACGGATGGAGATTTATTATGCCGTTCCGAGTTTTTTAGCTGGCCACAGTGAAGGGAATAGGACCACAGACATATAAACACGTGTTTATGTCTGTGAGTACGACTCGCGACGTGAGGCGACTACCAAACCTCCTAACTTAACCCTACCCCTCCCTCCCTGCTCCAGCCCCCTTCCCCACCTTCTTTAGCATTCGTTGGACCACATTCAAAGTGTGAGTCTCAGTCTCTCTCTCTCTCTCTCTCTCTCTCTCTCTCTCTCTCTCTCTCTCTGTCTCTGTCTGTGTGTGTGTGTGTGTGTGTGTGTGTGTGTGTGTGTGTGTGTGAGAGAGAGAGAGAGAGAGAGAGAGAGAGAGACGGACGGACGGACGGACGGACGGACAGACAGACAGACAGAGATAGAGACCAAAACAGAAAGACAGAGACACGAAGTAAAGAGGGGTGGGGGGGGGATGGCGAAGGGGAAAGGGGGGCGCTGCAGTCGTATATGCTCCACCGAAATATGTGTTTGTGGAGAGAGAGAGAGAGAGTAAAGGGGAGGTGGGGGGGGGGGGGGGGGGGGGGGGCAGTCGTATGTACGCTCCATCGATAGGTTTGTGGATTGACCGCACTTCTTCGCTCTTGTGCTCTCTGTCATCACTGACAGTCATTGTTGAAGGACTTGAAATGGAACTTGCGCAATGATCGGCCTGCATGCACCTCCAGCAATCGGAGAAGGGCCAGTATCTCCCGTCACTGGTACAGCCGCTCACAGAGAGATAAACAGACCAGTGTCTGTGCGCAGCTTACGCCACACAGATGATGGAAAGGGCGGCCAGACAGAAACAGACGAGAAACAGCTCGCGAAAAAAGATGAGAGGGGGGGGTGGTGGGGGTGGTGGGTGGGGGTGGAACAGAGAAGACAGAAAATAAACGTACCCACATCTGTCATCTTATGCACACATTTCCAAATTTTCCGAAAACAGATATGTGTGTGTGTGTGTGTGTGTGTGTGTGTGTGTGTGTGTGTGAGAGAGAGAGAGAGAGAGAGAGAGAGAGAGAGAGAGAGAGTGAGTGAGTGTGCATTGTGTGTGTGTGTGTTGTTGTTGCTGTGCGCGTGTGTGTTCAAAAAAACGACTGAATACCAGGTGGGAAAAAAAGTTAGCAGCATTCTCAGGGGCTCTCCCAGTAACAGGCCCACCCTTTCCGTAAGTCATCGTTCTGACCTCTATTCCGCAGGGAGGGATGCCTGTAGACACACGTGTCCTCCTGTTCTTGACGTCAGTTTTTGACCCCCCCCCCCCCCCCCCCCTTTTTTTTTTTTTTTTTTTTTTATAACCTTGGAAACAGATGTGCTCATGCAATCGGAGACGTTAAGACAGTGTCGGAATCAGAGACCGACGGCCTGCCGCCAGATAGCGTATCATTCTCGCAAAAGCTGGTGTGTGTGTGTGTGTGTGTGTGTGTGTGTGGGTGTGGTGTGTGGGGGGGGGGGGGGGGGGGGCCGTACGTGCGTGCATTTTAGTGATGTGTATGTGCGTGCGTATGTATGCGCGCGCGCCTCCGGCTGAAACAAGCTTTCAGATGAAAAGTCTTCGTTTAGGAGCGCAGGGGAGATCATAGTGAGGCCTCCGACGCTCGTGCAGAAGAGTGATTGAACGTGCGTGGCGGATACCACTTCCTTGTTGTGCTGGGAGATGAAGTGTCGTGCCGGAAGAGGCACTGTTGGTTTCGGGAAACGTGGCCCAATGTCAGGAAGCCAGCCTCACAAGCCGTCCGCTGTTCACCACGCCGAGGATTAGCTCAGCCCTGCTGGGAAAGGACGGCTAGCAATCAGCACGACACGGACAGTCGGTTGTTTTGTTTTTAACTGACTTTTTGCGGCGGAACACGTCACAACAAAAGTGAACTTACGGAGGGTGGTGCACGCGCGACCCGTTTTTCTGGGGGAGAAACTTTCGCTCGGCCTCGGCTCTACGAAGGATTTTTTCTTTCTTTCCTAAAGATGTTGAATAATTCGACTCGTTTGATAAAGAGCAAGTAACAACGCGAAGATGTCGCTTTGTGACAGACTGGTGTTCTTCAGTGTGTGCAGTATATAACCGATCGGGGTTGACGGTGTTGTAATGACTACCGGGCTGCTCTGTGTGTTTTGACGGTTTGAATGCGTCGTCACTGGGATGTTTTTCCGGTTGGTGACATGTAACACGTTGTGAGAAGCGGCGGCGAGCGGCGCGGGTGACGATGGATGGCCAAGGGTCGAGGCTGAACGGAGTGAAGTGAAGGAGAAAGAGCAGCGACTGAAGCGGATGCAGATTGAGCTGGGCCGTGCGCGACTGCAGGCCCGGTCCCTGGACCACCTACAGCAGCCCGTCAGCATCATCCCCTCCTCTGACCCTGACCCTGACCCCGAGGATCTCGGTTCTGACCTTGACCCCAACCCAGAACTTGGTTCCGAATCTGGCGGTACTCCTTGTTTGGAGCCGAGCTGTGTGGAAGATCGTGGTCCGCACAGCAAGATGACCAGTGGTACTCCCGTGGAACTCCTGGTCGACCTAGATCCTGTGAATAAGACCCGTCATCACAGCACCAATCCATTTCTTACATCCCTTGCCCCCAGTGACACTCAAAACCAAGTCTATCCAAGCTCCAATCCCTTCATAGGTTTTCATAATTCAGGGTTCTCAAGCTCAAATCCATTCGTCAATGTTCACAGCTCAGAGCGCACTGCCAGCAGTGATACAGGTGCTTCAGAAAAGGTGGCTGTGGACGTTGTGAAGGAGCCCTTGTTGAACCCCTTCAGCTCCACACCCGCACAGAGGTTGGGTGAGGACGTGGCGGACTGTTCTGAGCCAGTCCCAGACATGCATGTGTCAGCCTTTCTATCGCCCATATCCGAAGAGAATCCTTTTTCCGCGATGTCCAGTGACAAGGACTGGTCAAGAAAGGACAGCGACTGTTGCATCACCAGTGACCCGGTTTCAGACACACAGATGTCTACCCTTCTCACTCCCATCTCCGAAGAGAATCCTGTTCCCTCGATGTCGGGCGGGAAGGACCGCTCGAGAAAAGACAGTGGCTACAGTGTCACGAGCGTGGACTCATTGTCTTCTTTGTTGTCGCCGGACAGTGCAAGCAGCAGCCTGACTTGGAAATTGGATTCAAAGGATGCCTCAGACTCACCGTCAGACACGGCTGGTGATAGTGGCGAAAATGCTGCCGCTAAGGGGGGCAGTTTGACTCATGACACAGAAGGTTTTGTGCAGGAAGTAGAAACGAATAATAGAATCAGCACAATGAATGTCAACGGGAACTAATTTTTTTCACTGATGATAGCCGACCAGAACCTGTGAAAACCAGAGGATTAAGAAACGACGACCCAAACGAGTCTGACTGCCTGCATGACGAGGATCCTGGAAATGCTGTCCCAGACTCTCTAGATAAACAGGACAGGGTCGGATCCCTTTCGTTCCATAGAAACGGAGACACAGAGGACCAATGGACTCCAGAAGAGAAGGTTGAGGACAGCAGCACGTACATAGCCTTCAGCGACATCGATTCAGACTTCGTCTCCAGCACCAGCGGGTTGGAGGTCGAGGATGATCACTCTGACGCAGCTATGAGTGAGACTGAGACAGATTTTCAGTCCAATGCGGTGGGCCTGTTGGTGGAGGTGTACGGCATGGACAAGGATGAGTTGTGCGGGGGTGACCTCAGCCAAATCCCGGAGGAAACTGCCACGGAGCTGGAATCCATGACTAATTCTGAGGCATCTGAGATCTCCCTAGCTGCGGACGGTGCCGATCTGCGAGACGGGAAAGGGACTGGCAGGGGAATGCTGAAAAAGTTGCCCAAAGTAGACATGAACAGCTTCGACGAGCAAGATTCCGCTGAAAGAGATAGTCTGGAACGAACAGATTCAGGTGGTGAGGGTTTGACTAATTTGGACATTTCTCTTGCTGAAAGAGATAGTCTGGAACGAACAGATTCAGTTGGTGAGGTTTTGAATAACTTGGACAGTTCTCTTGCTGAAAGAGATAGTCTGGAACGAACGATTCAGTTGGTGAGGTTTTGAATAGTTTGGACATTTCTGTAGCTGAAAGAGATAGTCTGGAAACGAACAGATTCAGTTGGTGAGGTTTTGAATAGTTTGGACATTTCTCTTGCTGAAAGAGATAGTCTGGAACGAACGGATTCAGTTGGTGAGGTTTTGAGTAATTTGGACAGTTCTCTTGTAGCTGCAGATAATTATGACCCAGAGACTGTCATTCAACAGACATCCCGCACATCTCACACTCCGGCAACGAGCAAGGCTGATCTGCTGGAGTCACAGGAGGCCAGCTTGTCACGAACACATGCACAGGTCCAACCACAGGTGGTCCATTTTATCGACAACTTAGAATTTCCAGCCCCTCAAGCCCAAGGGTCTGTAGACTTGGATGAAAGTGAGACAGATTTCCTGGTGACGTGTGCGATTACAGTTTAACGTATTATGACAGTTTAGAACCCAGTCTGGACTTTGATGAAGGAAACGCAGCTGACATGAAGCCCGAGTTCTTCGAGGCCTTTGCTGCAGAGATCATCAACAACTTGATGGAAGGCAGCCTCTCAATGTCGTCACTGAGATCGAGTTTTGAGGAATGCTTGACGCCGACCCGATCCCAGTCCTCCTTTGAAAGGAACGAGGTGGACTGTAAGGAGTCGGATCTGTCTCAGGACCTCGAGGAAAACCTTGTCATACGCTTCTGAAGAAGAGGAAGACGCTTGCCACATGGATATTTCTGCTGAAAGCAGAGGACCTGCCCAGATAGTGGCAGCTGATCTTCACACATCTTTCAGTAGCACAGATTCGACTGTGACCTGTTGCGGACAAAGCTGTGACAATGATCCACAAAGTGTAAAGGGAACGACGGAGTCTTATTGGCCAGATACGAAACCTTCTGCTGTGTGCAGTGCGCCGGTTTTGGAGAAGGACAGTCTGGCAGACAAAAGTGGCGATTGGTGTCAAAGTGCTTCATCAAGCCATGAAACAGTGGGCGAGGAATCATGCTCTGGTACTGTGAACCAGGAGAACATTTGTGGCCCAACAAGTCCTAATCCTGAGGTCATGGGCAAGCATCTTGATTTAGAAAGCCGAGGAATGGTTAGTGATACAGTGACTGGACCGTCTGAGAGTTGTGAAAGGAAACAACATCTTGAACAGAACATTCATGGAACGGTGAGCGCCTCACTTATAAGGCCCATGAGTGAAGAAACGGGAGCATCCATGCAAGAAACAGGCACATGGGAAAACGACACAAACCTGTTTATGAAAGAGAACTCCGTGCCTGACCATTCAGACCTCCCCGTGGAAGAGTCAGAAACAGGCGGTAGAGACAGGGGAGGCAGCAGTGGAATGGACTCGGTGGACTGCACAGCAGACAGACGGTCCAGGAGAGAACGTCAGACTCCAGACACCCCACCTATGTCCTTCAGCCCGCCTGTTCAGAACACAGATCATGGTGTAAACAGTGAGCAGCTCTTTGATATCATGGCTTCCCATACAGGTCCTGACACAGGCAACAGTGATGGGCATGACGTAGAGCGAACGGACCCAACAGCTGACTGCTTCGGGATCTTCGAAAGCAGACCTGCTCCAGGAATTGGCATAGAAGGCAACAGTTGGCAAGACTCGTGTGTTTCTGAAGAGGCGACTCTGGAAAATTATATCACCCCTGATGTTCCAGTCAAATCGTCCCAGAACCAGTACCCCATCTCAGCACCTACCAAGGCATCCGTGGAGAAGGAAAATGTGCTGATGAATGATGCATTTGCCTCAAGCAAGACGGAGCCTGATCATGTGAATGCTGCCCGTGTGTCTGACAGCAGCTGCAGATCAGGCAGACTGCAAGAGGCTGTGCCGAACATAACTATTGTCTCTGACCATCAACTGAGAAACACCAGCAACACAGCCGACTTCACAACATTGCCACGATCGCCCGTTGTGATCCGTAGACCACACGGCTCCAGTTCTACACCAGACACCACCTCCTGCACGATCTCCACTTCTCAGCACGCCCCAGCCCTCCGAATAGTCACCAGCTGTCCTGATGCTGAGGAATTGAGTGTCCCATCCTACTCATCCAGTGATGAGAATGCTGTTGTTCATGGAACCCAGGTTTGTGATAGTCAGCATTGTGCAGGACACAGTAGCGTGAGCTCCTCGCCCAACAAGTGGCAGGCAGTGGACGAAGCGTCAGGATCACCACTGTCATCCCGCTCACCATCTCCACTAGGACATTCACCAGACGAACAGGAAGCTCCTGGGGTTAGGGTCCTCAAGATATTTGTCCACCTCCACTCCAAACTTAGGCAGTGTTCATGCGGTGTACAGCACAGACGTGCATTCAGCAACCAGTCCCGTCAGTGCGGGAGATGATGATGAGAACGCACAGTACATGTTCAATACTTCCAGACAGACTTTGTCCCCAAACTCGAACGCCTTCATTTACGGCAGCACTGGCGACCTGCGAACGGCGGGGAAGTCTTCGTCGGCAGAATCACAAAGGCTTCAGGCAGCGCTTCAGTCAGGTTCTGCCATACCAAAACATGATCGGTACTTGATGTCGTCCATTGACAATCTCAGCATTGTTCTCATCACTTCAGCCGACACTGCAGACCCCCGCAGAGACACCACGAAACGACTGTCTGCTGGCTCTAGAGGTTCAAGGTCATCGATGTCATCGCCGATAGGGGCCTCTTCAGACTCGTCGTCAGATCAGTTAGCGGTGACGTCACACCCAGTGTCATCAGGTGGGCCCAAGGTCAGGGAGACGGTGGCCGGGCTGCCCAGTGTCCTGTCGTTGATTGCCAAATTCAGCCAAGCGTCCACCTCTCCAACGTCATTTGCCTCCTCCAGAAAAAACGGTGGAAGTCGGCACCGCGCCTACAGGGAGCCGATGGAGCCGATTCGTCTCCCACGCCATCATCCTCTCCAGCGTCTGGGAAAAACGCAGTTCTTCTGTGCATTATCGTTGGGATCGCTCGACGTCATCCTGGGTGTTGTCGACGTCATCACCTGGTCGTCATCGGACTGTTTCGTCATGTTCTGCTCAGGTATTACACCATTCAGGGTCACGTCACTTTCTGTTAAGGTGGTGGTGTTTGTGTGTGTTTGTATTCCATCTTCTTCTTCTTCGACTTCTCATCCCTTTATGTTTAATTCTTTTAGTTCACGAAGCGGAATCTGAAATTCTTGATTCTTATTTCTCCTTTCTATGCAGTTTTTGTTTTGTTTAGGAAGTTTAATTTGTTTCTTGTTTGTTTGTCAGCTTTACAGAAGAACAGTGAATTCCTGTTTTTCATTTTATTTTTACATTATTGTTTTTTGGACTTGTTTGATCTTGTTGTTGCTATGGTTATTGCTTAATGTTGCAGTGCTCAGTTTGTGGGTTTTGTTCCAGTGTGTGTGTGTGTGTGTGTGTGTGTGTGTGTGTGTGTGTGTGTGTGTGTGTGTGTTTTGTAAAATTTTGCATGAGCACGCGCTTTACACACTGCTTATTTCTTGCACTTCTAAGTTCCCCTCCCACACGCACGCACCCATGCAACCCTGTCATAAAATATTATCTTATGAAGTCTCCAGAATTTTTTTTCCCAAAGAAACTTAATTTCTTGATTGCTATCATTACAGTCTGAATGCTGTCACTTACTGGTTCCACTCTTTTTCATTTAAGAAATCACTTATTGTCAGAGAAGCTTGGGCTTAGATCAACAATGAATTTGTCGGTTCATGGTTATAAATGTGATGCCCGCTACAGAATATACAAAGTATGCGGGATGTTACATATATTGAGTTATTGCAGATGAGGACAAGGGATTTGTTTGTGGGAGTTCTGTTGGGAAAAAAAAAAAATAGGAATTGGGAGGCGCCGTCGGGGTGGGGGGGGGTGGAGTGGTGAAAGAAGATAGGGAAGTGGGAGGCTCAGGGGGGGGGGGGGGGGGGGGGGGGGGGGACACCCTTAAACTAACAAATTTTAAAAGTTCTTTTATTCTCTCGGCCTCATGTTGTAGGTTTCACATTTTATGTTTTTTTTTTGAGGATTGGGATAAAATCTACATGACTGACTGAAACCATTTACTGTCAGATTAACATAGTGTTGTACTGATAAATCTACATCTGCACACACACACACACACACACACACACACACACACACACACACACACACACACACACACACAGAGAGGGAGAGAGAGAGAGAGGGAGAGAGTGTGTGTGTGTGTCTGGAAGCATTAGCGTAGAACAGCATATACTAATTCTGTGACGATTATTGCGGATGTGACTGGAAGCATCCCTGCACGTCTGCGCCCTTGCATGATTTGTTTGCTTGTTTATGCACGTATTTATTTATTTATTTTTAATACCCGTCTGTGTGCCTTGGACGGTGAATTCTTCGCAGGTGACCACCTCCACCTCCACCTCCACCGCCACTACCACTACCACCACCTTCCATTCCAGGCACACCCTATCCTTCCCCTCCCCCCACCCTTCTCCCCCTGCCCAGCAGCCCCCCCCCTTCCTCCCCCTCCCCCTCCTCCTCCTCCTCCTCCTCCCAGCCCAGCAAAGAATCTGTCACCTCTTCTTCAGCTGCCCTCTCAGCTTCTGTGTCTGTAGAATCAGGGTCTAACTGTTCCCGCCATGTTAGTCGTAGTGGCACTATAGCCCCCCCTAGTAGTTGTAGAAGTCCGACGACGACGTCTGCCTTGGACAGTAGTGATAGTAATAGTAGTGGGGCTACCACCGCCGCCGCACCCCCCCAGTCGCGGCAGGTGGGACGCTCCGTGGCGTTGCTACGTCTCAGTCGTGGTCAGCCGGTGCGAGGAGCCGCGGTGAAGGCCCCGCGTGACGTAAGTATGACGTCACTGTATCCGTCATGTCCCACCCATTGCCTCACCATGTATGATGTCATCACGCTTCACCACCGTAATCGCTCCTGTCAGCAAATGTTACCTCACCCTGGAGTTTGTAAACGGTTCACTTTGAGAAGCGGATTCTGAGACGGAAATACTGGGTCTGTGGGTCTCTCTCTCTCTCTCTCTCTCTCTCTCTCTCTCTCTCTCTCTCTCTCTCTCTCTCTCTCTCTCTCTCTCAGTGACGTGGAAGAGGGAATGATTACCATCACGCAGACTTCACTGTATACTTTATTTGCTGAAGGATAAAGTTTGGTAGCCTAACAGCCATAGGAGCAGAGAGGTTCAGCATGTGGAGGGCACGGCATTTTGGAAGGCGGAGACTCCACTGTCTCCCTCCGGCAACGAAACATTTTACCTGAACTGAATCAAATCGTAGCGTATTTGGAGACTTCAGTGATATCGGTAAAGAGAAGAAATCCGTTCTGATTGTTTTAAAATTGACAGTCTTTTCGAACCTTCCCACATTTTTTTTTTCAGGAGAGAGAGAGAGAGAGGAGAGAGAGAGAGAGAGAGAGAGAGAGAGAGAGAGAGAGAGAGAGAGAGAGCATCTTTGATTAAAGATTGAATAAAGGTTTAAGTAAGTTCAGACAGACAGAGAGAGAGAGAGAGAGAGAGAGAGAGAGAGAGAGAGAGAGAGAGAGAGAGTGAATATTCAAGACGTAATATGAGCCGTAGAAAACAATTAAGAAAAACAACAGACGGAATACGAAACCCTAGGACAATACGAGACAAAAAGAGTTTTCCATTGTTGAGAACGTGGATCGTCTTTACGGGTGAAAGAGTCAATCGTCATTATTCACCAGATGTTGGCAGCACCATCAGGCTAAAGAAAATTATTCTGTTGATGTTTTCGCTTCTAGAAATGGAAAAGAGAAGAGCAGTTGATCTGTTCATATTTTACGTACACTGTTAAAAACATTATCACAAGGAAAAATCTCTGGACTACGTTCACCAGTGCGAAATATACTCCAAGGGAAGCAACTGTTCTATTCATTACAATGACTACTCTGTACACGGCTACTTCCCCTGATCTTTCAGACCTTCGGTGTCTGATGTTCACCCGATTCTGGTAATCAATCCCCAGTTACCTTTCCTTCTTTGATTGTGTTCTGTAGAATATGTATTCC
>JADBJO010010742.1:7500-12500 GCA_016801955.1 Conus betulinus | reverse complement strand
AAAGTGAGCCTCGCTTGAGAGAAAAAGGTTTAGTGTGTAAAAGGAAAGTAATAATATTTAGGCTGGGATCCGAATCAAGATCTACACATGATGAGAATAGGATTGAAAGCCGAGATGGTTCTTCATTGATTTGTAATTAGCAAAATTTGGTACTTTCAAAAACCAGTTGACACCCTCGCCTCCCCATAAGGATAACACACACATACAGACCAGACATAGGAGGCGTTCTGTTTGAGAGCTGGCTTCATGACCATTGATTTCATCAAAGCAAGAACAGTCAGCGCAGTCAGATAATTAGAATAGTAAATCGATAGGTGTTCTGCGCAATTAGTCCGGGAAGCCAGATTGTATTTCCAGACATTGCTGTAAACGTAAAATTATTCGTAGGAATGCTGAAACAAATGCAGACAAACAGGTGCTCCTTTCTCATGAAAACAATCCAGCAGAAATGAGAGATTTGAACTTTGGATAGCTGCAGGACGGGCGTTAGGTGAACATCGTGTTTTAAAATCCTCTACAAACACGGGAGCCAGCGAATTCTGTTTGTGACCGGAACCGATTGGTATGCCGTTGTGGGGTCTACTTTGGTCACGTGGTTTGGGCCCACCAACAGGAAGGGACTGCAGCATTTTGCTGATGGCAGGATGATCGTCCTGATGGTATGACCGAAAGATCACGTATCCATCATTTCCAAGTTTGCTGGGTGTATGGAAGTTGGTGGTCTGTGGCATCTTACTAAGATCTACCACGTGTGATCATGTGGTGTTCTCGCCACCATCAGAACTGCCTCCCTCCGTAGCCAGGAAAGAGGGGGCGTGGGAGGGGGGGGGGGGGGGGGGGATAGAGACAAAGGGAGACGGTGCAGTGAAGGACTAAGGTTGGGAAGGGGGGGGGGGGGGGGGGGGGGGAAGAATCAGTGTAAAAAGGGAATATTTGACTCTGTGCATATGCGCGCTCACACAGACACACGTAGACACAGACGGACGCACAGACAGACATACTGACGGACAGAAACAGACACACACAGACAAATGTGTGTGTGTGTGTGTGTGTGTGTGTGTGTGTGTGTGTGTGTGTGTGTGTGTGTAATGTGATTATCGTGAAAAGATACAAACGGGGTGACAGTGTAGGATTCTTGTCAGACGGAGAACACTTACACAATAGACCTTCGGATCGTGTGTACATTAGGCAGTTGATGACGCTGTATTATTAGTAATGTTAGCGTGTTGGAGACGCGATTTCTTTTAGAAATCGCTAATCTGACAACACTAAAACTTCGTACCTTTTTTCTGATGGCTTTCGAAATGCGTGGGGGGGGGGGGGGGGGGGGGGGGGGGGGGGGGGGGGGGGGGGGGGGGGGGGGGGGGGGGGGGGGAGGGGGGGGGTCGTCTATAATGCGGTGGTCGGGTGCATTTCCAAGATGTGGTTTGACGTTCGTTCAGTTCGTAGCTGTACCCGAGTTCTCGTCCTTGGTATAGCCTTCCCCCCATCTTCATTCCTTTCTCACGTACTTTCTGCGTGTTACGTTTTCACAAGGTGGTGTTCGGCATCTCCGGTTTGTAGAAGACGCCCGTATGTAGAACGCTTAGTAGCGTATTATGGTAATTTCTTAGTTACAAAAACCGAATTTTAGATCGAATTGGAATTATAATTTTGTAGACTGATCGAAGTGTGAATAAGTTTTACGACTACAGACAGGCCTGGATCCATGAGATATAAGAATCTGGGTACACGTGGATCCAGCTACCAGTTCATCCCAGGGATCTTCTGCTCACAGATATCGGAGCTAGTGACTGGACAGTCATGTCCTAAACCGTCGTTCACGTGATGTTTGTTTCACAAGACTCACGGCTACAGTAGGACGAATGATAAACCTAACGAGAGAAGGAGACTCACTGCTGCAATGGGACTGATGATAAACCAAACGACAGAAAAAAAGACTCAAAGCTGCAATAGGACGAATGATAAACCTAACGAGAGAAGAAGACTCACTGCTGCAATGGGACTGATGATAAACTAAAGAAGAAGACTCACTGCTGCAATGGGACTGATGATAAACCAAACGACAGAAAAAGACTCAAAGCTGCAAAAGGACGAATGATAAACCTAACTAGAGAAGAAGACTGACAGCTGCAGTAGGGCTGATGATAAACCTACCGAGAGAAGAAGACTCACTGCTGCAATAGGACTGATAATAAACCTAAACGAGAGAAGAAGACGCACTCCTGCAGTAGGATAAATGATAAACCTACCGAGAGTATACATGTTTATTTCAGAAGACTCATTGCTACAATACGACTGATGATAAACAAAGAGCAGAAGACTGACTGCTACAAAAGCATTGATGATAAATCTACCGAGAGTAGAAGACTGACAGCTACAATAGGACTGATGATAAACCTACCAAGAGCGAAGACTGTCGCCTATAATAGGACTGATGATAAACTTACCAAGAGCAGAAGACTGACAGCTACAATAGGACTGATGATAAACTTACCAAGATCAGAAGACTGACAGCTACAATAGGACTGATGATAAACTTACCAAGAGCAGAAGACTGACAGCTACAATAGGACTGATGATAAACCTACCAAGAGCAGAAGACTGACAGCTACACAATAGGACTGATGATAAACCTGCCAAGAGCAGAAGACTTACAGCTACAATAGGACTGATGATAAACCTGCCAAGAGCAGAAGACTGACAGCTGCAATAGGACTGATGATAAACCTACCAAGAGCAGAAGACTGACAGCTACAATAGACTGATGATAAACCTACCAAGAGCAGAAGACTGACAGCTACAATAGGACTGATGATAAACCTGCCAAGAGCAGAAGACTGACAGCTACAATAGGACTGATGATAAACCTACCAAGAGCAGAGACTGACAGCTACAATAGGACTGATGATAAACATACCAAGAGCAGAAGACTGACTGCTGCAATAGGACTGATGATAAACCTACCAAGAGCAGAAGACTGACAGCTACAATAGGACTGATGATAAACCTACCAAGAGCAGAGGACTCACTGCTGCAATAGGACTGATGATAAACCTACCAAGAGCAGAAGACTGACAGCTACAATAGGACTGATGATAAACATACCAAGAGCAGAAGACTGACTGCTGCAATAGGACTGATGATAAACCTACCAAGAGCAGAAGACTGACAGCTACAATAGGACTGATGATAAACCTACCAAGAGCAGAGGACTCACTGCTGCAATAGGACAATGATAAACATACCAAGAGCAAAAAAACTGACTGCTGCAATAGGACTAATGATAAACCCACCAAGAGCAGAAGACTGCTACAATAGGCGAGATATAAATCTACCGAGAGCAGAAGACTGATTATTTCAATGTTGGATTTGGAGCACTTTCCGCTCCTTTGGACGCATCAGAAGAATCTGTAATTTTGACTTTACTCTCAGTTCAGCCATATAACTTGTTTAAAAAACATCCTCACAACAAAAAATAAAAAATACTTCTTGCCGCCAATAAAGCACCATAGGGCATGCTAGGAATAGATCCGTCTTGTGAACGTGCCAATTTCCTCTCTCATTTCAGGGCATGGAAGGATAGAGTGCTAGGAGACGAAGCTTTCCTACACATTTGCACGTGCGCAAGCACGCGCATACCCATGCTAACACAATAGCAGGGATAACTTGTAATAGCAGCCGTAGCATGTTTCATGATAATCATCAACACTGCGCATGGCTGCTGAAATTCCAAAAGACATTTGACGAGAGCCCTACTTTTAGGAATCAGTGTGTTCTTCCCAATGTGAACAATGCAGACATTGACGCAGTAGTTGTTTGCCATTTATACAAATAGCCCAGACGATCCTCCATAGACTTTCCATGGGTTGGAGATTTGTTTTAAACTCACCTCTTATGGCAAAGACTCCACCAGCTGTTTTGCGTACAAGACATCTTGTTTACCAAACTTTGTCCTTAATTTCCATTCTTTCAAGGTGTTTACTGGGTGGTTCCTTGTCGGAGGAAGAAGTTGCTTCTGCTGCATATTGCTCAACTCTTTCTCTCTCTCTCTCTCTCTCTCTCCTCTCTCTCTCTCTCTCTCTCTCTCTCTCTCTCTCTCTCTCTCATGTGCTGCATAGCTCCCCCCTCTCTCTCTCTCAACTAAAAAAAAAAAAAAAAAAAAAGCTCAAAACACTCTTGTCTGACAGTTCCATTTATACTGCTTAGCTCACAGCGCCGATCCTGGCCCTCCAAAAGCCTGGTCTCTAAATCTCAGCGTGAAGACTTCTCATTCTCCGTGACTCCTCTCCAGCTTTCCAAGTCTTTTGCTAGTCGTAACTTAAAAGCATCCTCAACTCCTGACTTTTCTCTTTTCTTTTTTTTTTTTTTCGGTACACCTCTCTGAAATCAGATGGTTACAACGAAGTTTTTTTTTTTTTTGCGTGGGCCTCCGGTCAAGTCGACATTGGAGGCGATGAGGTGGCTGATCAAGTGGTCCAGAATACCACAAGCAGACAGTTGTGCAAACACGCAGACGAATAACAGACATTTTCCGATCTGTATATATCCTTAAACAACTTTTTACCGTCTTCCACTGGCAGTCGTAGGGAAAGTTTTGTGCCGATTACACATAGGCCAGTCTTTTGACATCAGCTTGTATCTGTTAAAAATGAGGAAACTCACTAGTGCATTCCATGTTCCGTACCACTGACTGTACTGACTGTACAGCATACTGTCACAGAGTTGGGACTTGCACGATGTCAAACGTAACTTGTTTACAGCAGATTTCATGGAAGACCTTGTTTAGAGATGTTCAGCAGATGTAATCATTTGTCTGATTCTGAGAAGAAGAAGGACAAGAAAATGCACGCAGGCAGAAAACTGGAAAAAGAAAGACGACGTTGTAGTGTAGCACAGAAGGACAGCACGGATTTAACGCACGTTTCTGTGGACGACGATTGAATTATTCCAAACCATGCAGTAACAAAGCAGCATAGCGGGATTTTCGACCCCACATC
>JADBJO010010742.1:2500-5000 GCA_016801955.1 Conus betulinus | reverse complement strand
GAGCCCACAGCGGCAAGGAAACGAACTATACGGGTGGCGGTCTCGCTCTGCTGCGCGCGTTCCCAGCCATCGGGTGCCAGGAAGAGATACCTGGATGACTGTCATTTAGACGTGTCACCCGTGTCTGTAGTCGATTGATTGTCCTCGGGTGTACACCCGTGTAACAGTGTGTTGGGGCATGCCACGGACATGTTGGGCTCTCCTGAGCACACAGATCGAAGTGTGGAGGAAGTACTAAGTGTTTTACGCTGGAGCGGTGGAGATGGAATCGGTCGATAGCTTTAGAAGCCGTCCTCAGTGGTTCTGAACGGTTCGTTTGGAGGAGAGGGAGAAAAAGGAAAAAAAAAGAAAGAAAGAGAGAGAAAAGAATAATGGATGTGGAAGTCTGGCACCTGCAGGAACCGTTGTGGTGGTGGTGGCACTGGAAAAGAGAGTGACAGAACGAGGACGATTCGGTTGACCGCGCTGTTTTGGGGGTTGGCTTTGGTGTAGTGGTTTTGTGAATCAAAACATATTTATGTGAGTGGGAGCTTAGGTCTCCCACGGTGCAGATTTTTCCCATCTTTTTCTTAAAAAAAAATTTTTTTTTTTTTTTTTTTTGGAAGTGTGCTGATGAACAATGCCTGTGGAACCGTTGCAGCCCGTTTTCCTCCCCCTCTTTTTTTTTTTTTTTGTGTCCCACTGTAGAGAGAAACCCACCCCGACAAGGCTTGTTTAGTGACGGGGTATCAAGTGTCCGAAGCCGAGGAAGTTTTAGTATCATTTTCCCCCCCCCCCCCCTGCGCATCGTTTTCCGTTTTGACGACACACGTACGTGTGTCTTCTTGTTTGACCGTAGAACCCAGAACCTATGTGACTAAAGCTTGGTCTCCGCACAAAGACAAGGGGATAAAGGGTCACAGGACGAAGCAAAAGGATTTCTTTTCAGCTCATTCTCTCTTTGAGTCTTAAACCGTTTTCATCTTGTTTGACTGTGGAACGGATCTAGAGAAAACTTGTACGTAGACGAGGGGAGGAAAATTCACAGGCGCAAACGCCGCTCCCCCCCCCCCCCCCCCCCTTCCCCCGCCCCACCCCATACCCAGCCTCCCCACCTGCTTTGGTTCATTCTGTCATCACCATAAAGTGCACAGGATTTTACGTGTGTGTTGGTATTCCCACCAGTGATGCTGGCAAGTGTGAGGTTGTTTATATCCATCAGCTGATTTTCATCATTTAGAAAAGTTTGTTTATTTTTTAAACCAGTTTGTGCTTGATGTCGCTTGCCACGTTTCCCTAATTTCAAAGACGGAGGATGGAATTAAGCAGCGACAGCATCAACCACAGCAGCAGCCGCAACAACAGCCACAGTGGCGGCGGCAGCATCCTCACCATCAAAAGACCCGGACTGGGCCTCAAGTACATCCACGAACTCTCCGAGCGCTACCGGGACCCCGACCTCGACGACTTTCGGGCCGGACCTCAGAGGGGGAGAAAGGGGGGTAGTAGCAGTGGTTGTGGTGGTGGTGATGTTGGAGGAGGGGAAGGAGGAGACGGGGGAGGGGTGAGGTGGTACCGGCGAGGTGGTGACAGGGGCGTGTGGTGTCGTTGTGGGCAGGAGGAGGAGATGCGGCAGGACCAGAGGGCCCGTGCAGATGTCCCGGAACTGGAGGAGGAGAGAGGCGTGCAGGGTGAGCGAGCTGCACTGTGCTTCCTGTGGCGTGGCGTGGCGTTCTGGTGGTGTTGTCTGTCTTGTGTTGTGTTGCGTGCTGGTGTGTTGTGGTGGTGGTGTGTTGTGGTCGTGGTGTGCAGAATTGTGGTTGTGATGTGTTGTGATGGTGTGTTGGTGCGTTGCGTTGCGTCGGTGGCGGTGTTGTGTTATGGTGGTGTTGAGTTGTGTTGTGTTTGTGTTGAGTTGTTTGTGTTGCGTTGGGCTGTGGTGGTGTTGTGTTGCGTTGCATTGTGGTGGTTTTGTGGTGCGTTGTGTTGTGATGGTGTTGTGTTGTGATGTTGTTGTGTTGTGATGGTGTTGCGTTGTGGTGGTGTTGCGTTGTGGTGGTGCTGTGATGGTGGTGTGTTGCAATGGTGTTGTGGTGGTGTTGTGTTGTGTTTTTGGTGGTGATGTGTTTGTGGTGGTGTTGTGGCTGGTGGTGTTTGTGTCATGGTGGTGTTGTGTCGTGTCGTGGTGGTGATGTGTTCTGGTGGTGTTGTGTTATCGTGGTGTTGTGTTTTGTTGTGCTGTGTTGTGATGGTGGTGTGTTATGGTGGTGTTGTGTTGTTGTTGTGGTGTTATGTTTTGTTGTGTTGTGGTGGTGTTGTGTTGTGATGGTGTTGTGGTGGTGTTGTTTTGTGGTGGTTGTGTGTTGTGATGGTGTTGTGCTGTGATGGTGTTGTGTTTTGTTGTGTTATGGTGGTGTTGTGTTGTGATGGTGTTGTGTTGTGGCGGTGTTGTGTGTTGTGGTGGTGTTGTGTTGTGTTGTGTTGTGGTGGTGTTGCGTTGTGGTGGTGTTGCGTTGTGGTG
>JADBJO010010741.1:52500-67500 GCA_016801955.1 Conus betulinus | reverse complement strand
ATAAAGATTGCGAAACTTCGATCATGGAAGCGAAAAGCGGGAAGTCCTGTTGTGTTAGGAACCCTATAGGTACAGTTTCATCTTCTCAAGTGTCACGGCGAGCTCTGCGTGTGTATAGTAATATGACTTGTCTGTGATCAACAATGCAACCAGACAGAAAGGAACGTCTGCACGCCGTTGGATTGTACAATACAAATACGCAGCCAGCTGTTTCACTGTTTTATCATTTGTCGACGTCATTAACAAAATCATTTGAAGAATGAAGGATGTCTAAAGTATTTAGCTGAAATACACTGTTGTCTAAGATTAATTCAGGACAGTAAAGGACAAAATGAACTTCATTTTCTTGTGATTCCTTACAAAATGGACAAGTACTTACACGATCGTTTTAAATTGCTATAACGCTGAGAATGTGCAAAGACATCCGAAATACCAATCTGAACTTGGTCATGATATATTTTAAAATGTCTGTCAATATCCATGGACAAATACTTCGGTACACAATGCATAGGATTTAACATTCTGTAAATATCAAATCTACTACTGCGATTTCAACATGTGAGTTCCATCTTTGCCAACTGCAATCGATCAGTGTTTGCCGAAAAAACACGAATGAAAGCATTTGTATCACCGACACCCTGATTCTCCCATACAAAACCAAAGCCGTATTCATACAGTTTCAGCCTTACATTCGTAATCCAGTTTTTCTACCTCTGGCATCCAACTCTACGGGCATAGTATAGGCTTTATAAGGCAATCTGTGTGGTTCCATTTGTGTTATCCTTAACCAGTAACGAATACATTTAACCATTGAAATTAAATAAATAGGATATCTATTAGTCTCTCCATATACCAAAATCATTCGGTGTTTTCATTGAAACGCCAAGAAAAATTCTTTAAAAGCATACAAATGAATTTTCTCAATATGCACAGCAGCAGATTCAAAAACCCCATAGTTCAGCACCATATTGTAACATTGGTTGGATTTGGACATCAAATAATTTTAAAAACAAACACAGAGATCCATTATCTAGCATCACCTTGCTTAACTGCAATCGTACAGTTTATGTAATCAGTCAAAGACCCACCACTTCTCACTCTAGCTTTTACAGTCATACATGCTCATGACACATTTATATATATTTTCCTCATTCCATTTTTTAACAAAAATATGCCATAAAATACTCCTATTAACAGAATCAATAGCTTTTTTTCAAAATCAATGAAAGCAACATATAATTTACGATTCAAACAGAACTGTTCTTGCACAAATGCCATTAGAGTAAACATGTGATCTATTGTAGAATAGTTACGCTTAAATCCAGCTTGGCGTTCACCAGTGAGGTTCTTTTCTTCTACCCAGTCCTGCAGCCTTCTGTTGATAACAGCACTGTATAGCTTACTACATATGTTACACAAGGAAATACCTCTATAATCATTTGGATTATCAACATCACCTTTCTTATATAAAGGGAGAGCAATAGATTCAGTCCACAGTTCTGGAAACACACCTCTGTCAAACAGAGCATTGAAGAACTTTGGACAAAACCTAACAACAAATCAGACTTACACGCATTTTTAACATTTCACCGATGATACCATCAGGGCCTCTAGCTTTACGATTCTTTAATTCCTTTAGAGCCAGCAGGATCTCGTCTCTTGAAATTGGACGATTCAATGCATCGTCACTAGTATTACTGTCATCATTAGTATAATTGTGGTCATTGTTATTACTACCACCTTCATCAGCCATAATAGTATGAATATCTACTTCTTTTTCAAGCAGTTTCTGAAAATGCTGAAACCAGTTTTCTAAACTAATACTATTGTTTACTTTTATTGTGAATTCTGCGCATGTTATCCCAAAATTCCTTCTGGTCATTTACAGAGGATACCAATTTATCCAACGTTTCACGATTAAAACTGTTTACGTTTTGTTTTCAAAAGTTCTGTATAGTCACGTCTGACATTAGAGTAGGAGACATGATCTGGTGGGTATAATGTGCGACGATATCTACTTAACAAATTACGAACCTTGCTTTTACCAGACTGACACTCCACATCATTCCAGTCATCATCATCATCATGTTTTTGTTAATATTAATCGTTTTTTTTTTCATACATTCAGCAGCATCTTTCAAGCAACTGTTAAATATATATGCAAAGTTTCATTTATATTCACATCAGTTGCACTGATCGCCATTTCAACTCTCTGTTGAATTTCATGGGAGCAAATTATATCACTAAATACATTGGCACGTGTCTGATTCCAAACATACTTTTCAATAAGACAGAAACATACCTTTTTGCGTTGTTCATGCATTCATTTGGAATAGTGAAGTTTATCACCAGAGGCATATGATCTGTTTCGATCCTTTCTAATACTTGCAATTTACAGTCATTCGAAAACCTTAAAAAACATGTCTCGTGGCATTATAAAGTAATCATTTACACATATCTCTCTCAGAGATATATGTGTAGCGACCGTTCAGATCGCCCTGACACATACCATTCAAAACATACAAAATTCAAAACGGTGCACATATTACTCAATAGTTTCCCATAATTATTCAGTATATTATCTTCGGAATTCCTATTTGTACATAAAGGGCTACTTATCATATTGATTATCAAAAGGCAAACCATCATCTTGTAAATCATGCGACAAGTTTGCAATCCGACTGTTTAAATCTGTGAGGCGAGCAAGTGTTGTGGCTGCCTTCCCGACCCTCTTCTCGATTTCAGTGTCAAGGGAGAGGCTATCAGTGATGGTGAACCCAAGTAAGTGAACTAATGATGGCATCAAGGTCATAGTAATCAATGTTGACATTGACACCCAATGTTGACACCAGCTGCACCCATACATACATACATACATACATACATACATATATATATATATATATATATATATATATATATATATATATGTGTGTGTGTGTGTGTGTGTGTGTATATGTGTGTGTGTATGTGTGTGTATCAAGAATACCACTAAAATGCCTAATAAATTCTTAAAGTGCTTAACACCCTTGGGGAGCAACATCTATTAAAAATGGATGGTAAAATGAAGTTTTAAAATCGACAGATCTGTTTCGAGCGCTGGCTCGAATCATCCTGACGACCCAGAATCATCCTGAGGAGAGCCAGCGCTCGAAACAGATCTGTCGATTTTAAAACTTCATTTTACCATCCATTTTTAATATATATATATATATATATATATATATATATATATATATATATATACACATATCTGTGTGTGTGTGTGTGTGTGTGTGTGTGTGTGTGTGTGTGTACAGCTGGGTGCAGCTGGTATAACTGTGGTGCGCAGATATGGATCTTAGTTTGAGCTGCAGACGTGACGTTTACAGATTCAGAAAGACATTCGGATGCATAACACATTGCGTGGAAATATATATATATATATATATATATATATATATATATATATATATATATATATATATATATATTATATTATATTTATATATATATTATATTTATATATATATAAATTAACTGACAGATAAATACATTCAGCAAGTTCGCAGTGAATCTCTCCCGTCTAACAAATGCAGAGAATATTCAGTTACAGTCTTCTCTAATTTTAGGATCGATGTTTTAGTGAAGTGCTCAGATTCTTATTCTTACATTTATTTGACATTTGTTATCTTTGTTGGAAATAACGATGTGTGAGTATGTGTCTGCGTGCGTGCGTGTGTAAAAAAAAAATTGAGTGCCCTGCTCATGCGAAGATGTCCTCGTCCCATTTCCCCCTTGACAATCCTTGTGAAAATGAGGTACTGTGTATGGCGAAGTGGGCCTACTTGACAATGGCGTAGAGAATGTGAGACAAGTTGATAGTTCGCTGGCTGACTGCGGAGAGCTGTTTTGTGCGTTTTTTACGAACTTTAATCAAATAGAGAAAGTCAAACTCCATAGGAAAGACAGCCTGAAAACAAGAAAAGAGACAGATAGCTTTGAACCCTAAAGACTTACACAAGTCCTGGAGGAAGATCTGGATAGTTTTGCCATTGTAAAACCAAGGGAGGGGGAATGGGGGGGGGGGGGGGGGGGGTGGGGGGGGGGGGGGGGGGGGGGGGTTAGTCCGCCAAGCACAGATACGGTGTAAGTTGAACAAGCTGCTTGAATGATCGGCAAAAGATGGATAACAAAGAAGTAGGGTAACTCTTGCTCCCACCATGAAATAACCACAGGCCCATAACTCCACATCACATGATGCCGTCTACGACACCAAATTGCCTAGCAGAAATGACAACACAAAGCGCACGAAACAAACAAGGACATATCCTCAAAAAAAAAAAAAAAAAAGACGTTCCATACTTGCCCATATACCCTTTACCTGACACATCTACACGGCAACAACGGCAGAAGATAGGTTTAGAAGGAAGTAAAGGGGAACGTTGATAACAGGGGAGGGGGAGGAAGGGGGGGGGGGAGGTTGCAGAGAGTGCAGGCGCAGAATAAATCCGGCACTCGAAGCCTTCAACTGAGGATGTTCAAATGGCGGCAGCTTTGAAGCAGTTTCTCGTGGATAGTTCATGGAGGAAAAGGACGTCTTCTTGTTGCTGATTCTGCAGGGAAGAAGAAGGAAGGAAGGAAGGAAGAAAGAAGCAGGTTGACTGGTGAGACTGTCAGTTGTTCCACATGGTGGGTTGGCAGTTGGCCTTTAGGGGGTGTTGATGGCCACCTGCTAAGGACGATATTTGAAGAAGGTAGCAACCTCACCCTGCGCCTTCTGTTTCTAAGTGGGGTTCAATGCATCACATACCCATGTCCTCACTGAATGTCTGGTGGGAAGCTCGACGCTGCGCCTTTGCCACTTTGTTGATGTTTTTAGCAGGTCATGGCTCCTAGATGGAAGCGGAATACTTAAAGGTGGATCATGAAAGGGCTTTATACGCTTTCTCTTCAGTCTGGACAAAGTGTACCTTAAGATTTCACCAGCCAAAGCCAAGAGTCTTGTTGCTTCGTTGAATATGCTGGCAATATAGGTGTGTCTCAGCTTGGGTCTCTGAGCATCGTGGCACGCTAGGAAGTTGTTCATCTCACAGTTTTCAGACTTGGCCATGATACTGGTATTGTATATTCGGACGGTCTCTTTTCCCCGTGACGTGGACAGTCTAGACACTTATCAGAATGAAGGGCACCATCCATCAATTTTCCCAACTGGTCACGTGACTGAAGTTACGGCTGTATATCGTCATTGTTTCTGGAACAGTTGACAGTGCTGAGTAAAAAAAAAAAAAAAAAAAGCAAAACAATATTATCTTCAAAAAGAGGCAGTCGGGGATAGCTGTTTGGGGAGAACATTCATGTACAGAAAAGAGAGCAGGGCCCAGGACTGATCCCTGGGGGAGACTCCAGACTCCATGGAGACGGCCTTAGATGTAGCACCATCGACAGTCATATTTTGGTCTCAGTCCATGAGGAAGTTTCTGTACCAGTCCTTGACTGGGCCACAGTTTCCATAGCCCCGCAGCTTGTCAATTAGGAAGAAGTGGCCCACTTCGTCAAATGCTTTTGAGGAATCCATTACGAGGAGGTCGGTTTTGTTCGCCTTTCTTCATATTGTCTAAAAGCTTGTCCCCACATACCAAAAATTGGCTCTTATAGGACCGTCCTTATCTGAAGCCGTGCCATGCTGACTCAGCATGCTGTGTGCCTCTGAAGCCGTGCCATGCCTGACTCAGTATGCTGTGTGCCTCTGAAGCCGTGCCATGCCTGACTCAGTATATTGTGTGCCTCTGAAGCCGTGCCATTCCTGACTCAGTATGGTGTGTGCCTCTGAAGCCGTGCCATGCTGAGTCAGTATGGTGTGTGCCTCTGAAGCCATGCTATGCTGACTCAGTATGGTGTGTGCCTCTGAAACCATGCCATTCCATGACTCAGTATGGTGTGTGCCTCTGAAGCCGTACCATGCTGACTCAGTATGGTGTGTGCCTCTGAAGCCATGCCATGACGCAGCATGCTGTGTGACTCTGAAGCTGTCATGCCTGATTCTGTATGGTGTGTGCCTCTGAAGCCATGCCATGCCTGACTCAGTATGGTGTGTGCCTCTGAAACCATGCCATGCCTGACTCAGTATGCTCTGTGCCGCTGTGAAGCCATGCCATGACGCATAATGCTGCTGTGCCTCTGAAGCCGTGCCATGACTCAGTATGCTGCGTGCCTCTGAAGCCATGCCATGACTCAGTATGCTGTGTGCCTCTGAACCCATGTCATACCTGACTCAGTATGGTGTGTGCCTCTGAACCCGTGCCATACCTGACTCAGTATGCTGTGTGCCTCTGAGGCCATGCCATGCTGACTCAGTATGGTGTGTGCCTCTGACGCCATGCCATGCTGACTCAGTATGCTGTGTGCCTCTGAAGCCATTCCATGCTGACTCAGTATGCTGTGTGCCTCTGAAGCCATGCCATGCTGACTCAGTATGTTGTGCAACTCTGAAGCCATGCCATGCCTGACTCAGTATGGTGTGTGCCTCTGAAGCCGTGCCATGCCTGACTCAGTATGGTGTGTGCCTCTGAAGCGTGCCATGCCTGACTCAGTATGCTGTGTGCCTCTGAAGCCATGCCACGCCTGCCTCAGTGTGATGTGTGCCTCTGGAGCCATGCCATGTTTGACTCAGTATGGTGTGTGCCTCTAAAGCCGTGCCATGCTGACTCAGTATGTTGTGTGCCTCTGATGCCGTGCCATGCCTTACTTAGTATGGTGTGTGCCTCTGGGGCGATGCCATGACTGTCTCAGTGTGTTGTGTGCCTCTGAAGCCGTGCCATGCGACTCAGTATGGTGTGTGCCTCTGAAGCCGTGCCATGCCTGACTCAGTATGCTGTGTGCTCTGATGCCATGCCATGACTCAGTATGTTGTGTGCCTCTGAAGCTGTGCCATGCTGACTCAGTATGGTGTGTGCCTCTGAAGCCATGCCATGACTCAGTATGGTGTGTGCCTCTGAGCCATGCCATGCTGACTCAGTATGGTGTGTGCCTCTGAAGCCATGCCATGACTCAGTATGTGTGTGTCTGAAGCCATGCCATGCTGACTCAGTATGGTGTGTGCCTCTGAAGCCATGCCCCTGACTCAGTATGTTATGTGTGTGTGCCTCTGAAGCCAAGCCATGCCTGACTCAGTATGGTGTGTGCCTCTAAAACCATGCCATGACTCAGTATGTTGTGTGCCTCTGAAGCCATGCCTGACTCAGTATGGTGTGTGCCTCTGAAGCCAAGCCATGCCATGACTCAGTATGGTGTGTGCCTCGAAAGCCGGGCCATGCCATGACTCAGTATGTTGTGTGCCTCTAGTGCCATGCCATGACTCAGTATGGTATGTGCCTCTGATGCCATGACATGACTCAGTATGTTGTGTGCCTCTGAAGCTGTGCCATGCCTGACTCAGTATGGTGTGTGCCTCTGAAGACATGCCATGACTCAGTATGGTGTGTGCCTCTGAAGCCATGCCATGCTGACTCAGTATGGTGTGTGCCATTGAAGCTGTGCCATGCCTGACTCAGTATGGTGTGTGCCTCCGAAGCCGTGCCATGCTGACTCGTATGTTGTTTGCCTCTAAAACCATGCCATGCTGACTCAGTATGCTGTGTGTGCTCTGAAGCCGTGCCATGCTGACTCAGAATGGTGTGTGCCTCTGAAGCCGTGCCATGCTAACTCAGTATGGTGTGTGCCTCTGAAGCCGTGCCTTGCTGACTCAGTATGGTGTGTGCCTCTGAAGCCGTGCCATGCTGACTCAGTATGCTGTGTGCCTCTGAAGCCGTGCTATGCCTGACTCATTGTGTTGTGTGCCTCTGGTGCCATGCCATGACTCAGTATGGTGGTGTGTGCCTCTGATGCCATGCCATGACTCAGTATGGTGTGTGCCTCTGAAGCCCATGCCATGCTGACTCAGTATGCTGTGTGCCTCTGAAGCCTGTGCCATGCCTGACTCAGTATGGTGTGTGCCTCTGAAGCAATGCCATGCCTGACTCAGTATGGTGTGTGCCTCTGAAGCTGTGCCATGCCATGACTCAGTATGGTGTGTTCCTCTGAAGCCATGCCATGACTCAGTATCGTGTGTGCCTCTGAAGCCATGCCATGCCTGACTCAGTATGGTGTGTGCCTCTGAAGCTGTGCCATGCCTGACTCAGTATGTTGTGTGCCTCTGAAGCTGTGCCATGCCTGACTCAGTATGGTGTATGCCTCTGAAGCCATGCCTGACTCAGTATGGTGTGTGCCTCTGATGTCGTGCCATGCCATGACTCAGTATGGTGTGTGCCTCTGAAGCCGTGCCATGCTGACTCAGTATGGTGTGTGCCTCTGAAGCCATGCCATGCCTGACTCAGTGTGTTGTGTGCCTCTGAAGCCGTGCCATGCTGACTTAGTATGGTGTGTGCCCCTGAAGCCATGCCAAGCTGACTCAGTATGCTGTGTGCCTCTGAAGCCATGCCATGCTGACTCGTGTGCTGTGTGCCTCTGAAGCCGTGCCATGCTGACTCAGTATGGTGTGTGCCTCTGAAGCCATGCCATGCTGACTCAGTATGCTGTGTGCCTCTGAAGCCGTGCCATGCTGACTCAGTCTGTTTTGTGCCTCTGAAGCCCGTGCCATGACTCAGTATGGTGTGTGCCTCTGAGGCCATGCCATGCTGACTGAGTATGGTGTGTGCCTCTGAAGCCATGCCATGCTGACTCAGTATGGTGTGTGCCTCTGAAGCCATGCCATGCTGACTCAGTATGGTGTGTGTGCCTCTGAAGCCGTGCCATGCCTGACTCAGTATGGTGTGTGCCTCTGAAGCCAGGCCATGCATGACTCAGTATGGTGTGTGCCTCTGAGGCCATGCCATTCCATGACTCAGTATGGTGTGTGCCTCTGAAGCCATGCCATTCCATGACTCAGTATGGTGTGTGCCTCTGAAGCCATGCCACCCCTGACTCAGTATGCTGTGTGCCTCTGAAGCCATGCCACCCCTGACTCAGTATAGTGTGTGACTCTGAAGCCATGCCATGTCCTGTCTCAGTATGGTGTGTGCCTCTGAAGCCATGCCATGCCTGACTCAGTATGGTGCGTGCCTCTGAAGCCATGCCATGCCTGACTCAGTATGGTGTGTGCCTCTGAAGCCGTGCCACGCCTGACTCAGTATGTTGTGTGTCTCTGCAAATCCTGTTATCCTGCTGACCACGTGGTCAGGGAATTTGTAAGGGGCGTTGGCGAGAGAGATGAGGTGGTAAGGTCACAGGTTTGTCGCGCTTCGCCTCTCTTGAAGACTGGCGTGCCGTTGGCCGTCTTTCCAGTCATGGTTGTCCAGCGGACGAAAGGGCCTAGGAGCAGGCAACACAAATAGAGCTGCCTTCGTGAGGGATTACGATGGTTCTCTCAGGCAGCTAGTGAAGGTAACATGTTTCCCCAATTTTTTTTTTTTTTTTCTAAAAGTTCAAATCTTTTCCAAGTCATTACTATAATGACTGAAGAATTACTGATTTTCCCCCACTACTTAATTTGTTCAGCATCATATATATGGCTTTGGGAGTAAGCCTATTTGCTTGTTCCTCTCTTTTTTTTTTTTTTTTTTTTTTTCTTTTCTTCGTTTTTATTCTCCGACTCGCCACCTTTACGCATGCTACTTACTATAGGCTTCTCAGAGGGACACCTTTCCACAACTATATAAAGTCTCATCCTATCTAAGTCCATTTTACCTACGCACTTTCCCCGGCTGGACTGTAGAAAGAGAGCAAATGGTATGTTTGATGTTCTTTCTAATCAATATCAACTTCCCTATACGTTCCATGTTAATATATTTCAGCTCTCACACACCGTGTTTATAAATTATTGATTTTCTGTTGTTAAAGTCATTGTTTCTGTTAATTGAGAGTGGCACAATTAGACATGTGAAGTTGTTAGTATCGTCTTCGGGGGGGAAAAAAAAAATGCAATCCGGGAACGTAAACGTATGCCATGGTTAATTTACCGTATTACATGTAACTAGTAGGGTTTTTTTTTACATCGAGAAAGTATTAACAAATTATCAGTAGTTGATAACGTCTCCACAACAAGGTACCGAAGGCCATATACATATTAAGTGTGCGAACCATCGTTTAATATCAGGCAAACATGTGCATGGTGACAATGACACAGTTTGCTGTAATCTATATCGAAATTGTTGGTTTATTACCAATTAACCTAGTCTCTACTATGTAAAACCGGATACTACAGTTTTAATGATTTGATTGAGTTTATTTGGAACGTGCAACAGTGCGGCCTTACTGTTACACGTTTGCAAATATTAGTTCTACTTGTGATCTATTTACTTGAAGTAGGTCGAAATGCGCTTTATGGTGTGCGGTCGGAAGATTTTCAGTCTTGCCCCTTACCTATTCTTTAGGGGTTACAAAAGTCAATATATAGAATAATATAAGTTATCTCATTAAAGCCAGTATCTCAATTTGTTTTTGTTTGCAGAAATAACTACAAATAAATTTAAATAATTTATTACATTTCTATTTTATTAGTTAAAAAACTTTGTTAATTAGATTAAAACGAAAGAAAAAAAATTTAAACCAGCAGGGGAGACTACTCTTGTAAGCAAACGGCGACGCATTGTAATTTCACTGTTCAAGGGATCCCACACTTCTATTCCCCTCCAAACAGTTAGTCTTTCGAGGAGTGAATTAACATCATGACTCAAACTGTTTTCACCCCTTATGTACCCATTGTATCGTCAGACATGTAATGTGGAAAGCTACCGATGTTCACGTAATTTGGGAAAACGGACGAGACACCACATCAACTCGAGTTATTTACCTTTGTTTTCCGGTAGAAACCTATAGTTCCTAAATATAGATATGATCTAGGCCCTAGGCTTAATTTTCCCCCGCTTTGTTTGGGAAAGTTAAGTCAGCAGATAAGCAAAGATAACCCCAGTGTGGTACAATCGTTTATTTCTCAGTGGTACGCAACGTGCTGTTATGATCAAAGCATGGGAGAATGCCGCTAGATTCCAGGCCAAATGGGGACAACCCGGGGAAACTCAATTGAATCAACGCTAAAAACAAACAAAAAAAAACAAACAAAAAACAAACAAAAAAAAAACCTATTGTTCACAGAAGTTCGGCGGTCAAAAATCTTTTGTACGTGTCTGGTGTTTAGTCACCTCGGTGCCAATCGTCACAGTCAGTATACGCCGCTCTACTGCAGATTCATGTCTAATGTTTTATTGTTTTATTCTTTTTTTTCTTTTTTTTTTTTCTTTCTTTCTTTTTTAATTTTTTTTTTTTTTTTTTTTTTTCTTGTTTCAATAGGTGGAGCCTCGATCCGTCCTTCTAGGTATTTTTTTTTTATTCACACCGTCTTTTACACACACACACACACACACACACACACACACACACACACACATACATAATAAATAATTAAATATATATATATATATATATATATATATATAGAGAGAGAGAGAGAGAGAGAGAGAGAGAGAGAGAGAGAGAGAGAGAGAGAGATATATATATATGTTAAAAATAGGATGGTAAAAGGAAGTTTTAAAATCCTTCCATTTATCATCCTATTTTTAACAGATGTTGCTCCCCAGGGTTGAGCACTTTAAGAATTTTATTAGGCATTTTAGCAGTATTCTATCTATCTATCTATCTATCTATCAATGCTCTCTTGTTGTCCTGAGCTCCGCACCCTGTAGAACTGACTGAAGTAGAAACCAGAAACGTAAAATATACAAAAATAAAAACAACAGTCGGTTCATGTCTCAGACTTGTATTTTTAACAAATTTTCGCTGTTAACAGCTTCATCAGGCCAAGGTACAATGATAAAAGCCTCACATCAAGTAAATGGCATACCGTTGATGGTGAACTCCTATTCAGGTAAACCAGGTAAAATCAGGTAAAAGAGGTCAACAACTGCCGCATGCAGAACATTATTCACATCAAGACGCCCTCCAACCACACTCAAAAAGTTTTAGAGGAACTTCATAATCCCCAATATTATGACATTCTCCCCCTGCAGATCCCACTTCTACCATAATTAAAACTATCAAAGACTGGAGTGAGAAATGGGCTAACAAGGGACAAATCAGTGAAGATGTTGTGAACTATGTCAACAACGTGGTGTGTTTTCCCATCCTGGATATTGCAAACCTCTTATTAAAAACCCATAAAGACAGGCCTTTTCCTATTAGACTATTTGCTTTCAGGTTGTGGAACACCAGTGCAGCCCATTTCTAAATTTGTTCAACCAAGTATTAAACATCTTACACAGCATTTACCGTTCCAAATACTAGACACCAAAGAATTTTGACAAAAAAAAATCTACTTAATCAATGAGACTTTCTCTCTCCTCTACCTGAGCGCGCATGTCTTGCTACCTGTGATGTCATTGCCTTGTACCCGAATGTAAACAACAACATGAGAGTGCCCGCAGTGAAAAAAATGCTGAAGAAGTTTCCTGCACCACACAATACTAGTGTGAACTGTGTTACAGAGGCACTTACGATTGCCCTAGATAATAATGTTTGCCAATACTCAGATGGAGAAGGCACTACGTACGCAGGCCCGAACAAGGGTACGGCAATGAGGCCTAGTCATGCTTGTGATTATGTGGATATTTTTATGTCGGAGCTGGACAATAAATTAGTTTTAGAATGTCCAGTACCCCTTTTATCAACTCAGTTGCCAGTTGATATAAGGAACATTACAAGTTCCTTGACTGGTCCAGATTTAGGGATGGTGGTTTTTTTACTATCCTCTTAGATGATAAGGACGTGGAACCTTTTAGAAACTGTTTGCGGTCTCTCCATCCTCCACACATAAAATGGACGGTAAGCCATGGACCGTCTGCAAATTACTTAGATGTATCACTCCAGCTGAAAGATGGTAAAATTACCACAGACGTTTTTTTAGTAAGCATAACCATTCCTACTTACCACCAAATAGTTGCTACTCTCCAGCAGTTTTTAAAGGTTTTATCCAAGGAATTGGTACGAGACTGCGCATGATCTGCAGTGATGATCAGGACCTGCAGAAAAGAATAGAGGAATATTCTCAATATCTTACCCTCTCGGGATGGCCATATAAGAAAGCTAAAGCTAGATTACTAGAAGGGGCCTCCAAGAACAGAAATAAACTGCTCCAAAAGCCTAGGAGAAAAAAAATAACAAAATTGCATGGGTGACTACGTTTGATCCACGAGTTCCTTCAAAATCTCTCATTATTATGAAACACCTACATCTTTTATATGCTAATGAGGTGAACAAGATCTTCCCCCTTAAATGTATAATATCCGCTGATAGAAAAAGACAAAATCTAGCCCAAATTTACAAGCCTACCCTTCCAAAACGTCGTGTAGTCTATGGGCCAGCTAACAATCCAGGGTTTTATCTGTGTAACAAAAAATGTGACACGTGTCGCCATTCCATGGAAACGAAAATGTTAGTGTCCCCATGGGATGGCAGGAAATGGAAAATTAGACAACACTTGACCTGTGACACCCCAAACGTGTCTATGTTCTAGTTTGTGAAATTCACAATATGTGGTACGTAGGGTCCACAACAAACATTAAAGCCCGCTGGAGAAACCACAAATCAGATACCAAATTAAAAAAAGTAAGCAAATGTGGTGTTGCTGACCATGTGGTAAACAAAGTCCACCCTGATGACCCAGAACTTTCTTTTCTAAAAATTGTCCCAGTTGAATCAGTACAAGAGAAAGGCAATTACTGTGTCGTGAACAGTACTGGATTTGTAACATAGGTACAATTTTTAATGGGCTGAATTCTCGAACTGACATAAAAACTGCCAGGATGAATT
This sequence comes from Conus betulinus, assembly GCA_016801955.1. Lineage (NCBI taxonomy): Eukaryota > Metazoa > Mollusca > Gastropoda > Neogastropoda > Conidae > Conus > Conus betulinus. The sequence goes on along the minus strand of JADBJO010010741.1, from coordinate 53,682 downwards.
CGTGATACCAAATTTTGTGATGTGATATGCACCCTGCTGGTTGTTTTTCTATTACTGGTTTAGTTGGACATGTACATTTATGGCAGTATGTGAGTCGGGAGCTCGCGGTGTGGGTGTCTGAGCTAGATGGTGTGTGTGTGTGTGTGTGTGTGTGTGTGTGTGTGTGTGTGTGTGTGTGTGTGTAGGGGAGGGGTGGTAGTGGTGATCTTTTAAGAGATGATAACTTACTCTTGTATCCACCTCTGTTTCTTCCTTGGGCTCTCTGCGATCATAGAGCAGCTTTTATCCCATAAGAGCATTGTCTTACAACAGAAGTGATTTTATCAGAATAAGTATCTTAAAGTGGCCTTCATATTTCCCTTCCTTGTAACCCCAAATTTTCATTCCTCCCTTCACTCTCCAACCTTCCTCCCCCCCCCCCCCCCCCCCCCCCCCCCCCCCCCCCCGCGCGCACGCACGCACTCATTTACTAGTTGTTTCCCGGGGCTGGTTCTTATTCAGATGTAATGCCCGTCAAATATAATCATCTTTTCCCTTACAGCCCACCATACCTTCTCCCCCTCTCCCACCTCCTCAATCCGCAATCCCCCATTATCTTTGTGTATTTTCTTTTATGCATAACCAGTATTTAGGCTCATTTAGATTTTACATTTGGTTTCGCCTTTTTATGCCTGTCAGTTTACAACTGGGAACAATTTGTATCTTATAGGTGTAACTGTTTATAAAAGAAAGAACTGTACTGTAAAGTGATCTTAAAGTAGCCTTCACTCTCCCCTTCCTTTTCACCCCCTTTATCATTTTCTCCCCCCCCCCCCCCCCCCCCCCCTAATCCCTCTCCCCTGCTATTCTCGATACACTTTTTTTTTTTTTTTTTTATAAAACCCTACAGTAACAATACACTTCTGTTGGCACTCCACCGTGCCACCCCCCACCCCCCCGCCACCCCCCCCCCATTCTTTATACACATTTACTCTTATGCTTAGCAGTATTAGGGCTCCAGCTGACTTTTAAATACTGGCCTTGCCTTCTTAAACCCCCAGTTCCTCTCCCCTTCCCTCCTACCCCCCTCCCCCTTTTCCTCTCATCATCTGGTCTGAATCAACCCACCTCCCCCCTTTCCCTCTCTATCAGATTCTTGCAGTCTGTGAAGATCTTGCCATTACCATTCTGGCTATCCCCCCC
>JADBJO010010741.1:35000-47500 GCA_016801955.1 Conus betulinus | reverse complement strand
CTAAGTTCAAACGATCACGACAAAAAAGCTGTGATGGGTTTCGTTTGCAAACACATGAATCGTGTTGTTTATTTCAGTTCTAGAATGTGATATAACATTCAGAATATGACATAGTTGGTTTCAAAATGACTTAATGAAAAAAAAAAATTGTGTCCTTGCTCAAAGGTCAAGGTCGCCAGAGATCACAATTGTTGTAATCAATGAATTAAAAATGAGATTGTCGTATTGTCCCATGTAACAACTTCTCTTAAACATCATGACTGGCCGACCTTACCCAAAGGCCAAGGTCATACATGAAGTGTCAAAATGATAAAATCCCACCCGTTTCAAATGCCACAAATTCTGGCATTCTTAAGTTTTTTAAATTCCGGAGTTGGCAAATTGGATGCACGTCTCATAAGGCACTTGAAAATTAACCTGGATAACCACACACACACACACACACACACACACACACACACACTCACCTTTTTCGGCCTTAGGCTACACTGTATATTGGACTTTTAGACTGCAATGTATGCATGATCAAATTTAGCTTGCTATAGATCTAGTTGCAAAGTGAAAAGACTGCAGGCGGAAATCTAAACAAATCTTAAATAAATGTCAGCGAACTGCCCAGAGAAACGTGGACAAACGAGTCACAAAACAAAACACAACGCGTTTCTACCTCTTAGGTCTTCCTCAGTGAAACAAAAACGAAAAAAAAAAAAAACGAAAATGCACTTAGCTTTCAACGCCTTCTTCCTTGCGCTGAACACAGAAGCAATCTGAAGCGATGAAAGCTAAGTGCATTTTCGTTATTTTTTTCGTTTTTGTTTCACCTGAGCAAGACCTAAGAGGTCGAAACGCGTTGTGTTTTGTCTTGTGACTCGTTTGTCCACGTTTCTCTGGGCGGTTCGCTGACATTTATTTAAGATTAGCTTTCAATGTTACTTTACGATCAGTCGACCTTAGGCTACATCTACAATCTACATTCGATCTCAGGCTGCAATATATATTTGACTTTATTCCGTCTTGTTTATTTATTTATGTTTTTACTTTTTTTTTTATTTCTTTGTTTTGTTTATTTATTTACTTAAATCTTACAAAGACAGGTGTGTTTCTGTTTAGCATGGAATCATTGGAGGAACACACAGGTGGGGGTAAGGCACCCCAACCTGTTCTTCTTCATCAGGAAACTGAAGACAGAAGAAAAACTGTCCCGGAGGCAGCTTCGAGCAGCAGACAGAGGAGCTCTACCTCCTCCAAGGCGACGAAAATATCGTGACCTGAAGATGCGCATTCAACTACTGAAAGAACAATATAACAATGAACAACGTCAGGCAGATGGCTTCTTGAATGCTGTCGCTCATGTTGTCATCGGCATGTAAATAACTGAACTGATCAGAATTGCTGTAGTTTGTTTTACTCTTCTGTCAATTTCTCTCTCTCTCTCTCTCTCTTGCCCCAGGGGTTTCAAAGACAACATTTCAGAGACTAACTTGTAAAGGATTCGAAGTTATGGACGCTTCCTATTTCTTTCAGTCTTTTATTGTAGTTTACAATATATAAAACACAGTGTGATTTTGGTTGGTTTGTTTGTTTTGTTGTTAATATGTACTTACGTCTCCCCTTCTCGATTTCTTGTGTAAAAGGTTTTGTCTCTCTAAAATAAAAAAAAAAACCCCAGAAATTCATCATCGATACCAATATTGTCTGCGACGTGGCTTCCTTTCATTATTACGTCGATTTGTTCTCTCTCTCTCTCACACGCGAGCGCACACACATCCATACGCGGGAGCACGCACTTTTCTGCTCAGGGGAAGAAAGAAAGAGATAAGATTCAGAGAGGGATACGCGGGCCACGCAACCTGTGTGCTCACGCGGGGGGGGGGGGGGGGGGGGGGGGGGGGGGGGGGGAAAAAGAGCGAGCGAGGCAGATCGAAATCGCCACACACGTTGCAGCCTGTTCGAGCGCGGACTCCCAATTCATAATAATTTTTTCGGACTATCGCCCGCCGTTCGACTATCGAACTTCCGGACGACCTTTCGGACCCGTGACGCGTTTTGAAGTTTTCTGACTATCGAACGTATGACCTTTCGAACGTTCGGCCCTATGATATTCGGACGTCTTCGCTCTGTCACAGTTACTGTTCGCGATTTTCTGTTCTGAAACTCATTGTTTCTGTTTATTGAGAGTCACACAGTTACACCCGTTTAATTGTTAGTGTCAACTTGAATAAAAACAAACAAACAAAAGCTATGCAAGCTAGAGACGTAAATGTAGGTTATGGTTTGTTTACGGTATTACATTCTTTACGTGAGAAAGTATAAACGAATTATCAGTGATTGTATATCGTCTTCACAGCAAAATACTGAAAGCCATATACACCTTGCAGTGTACGAACCGTTATTCAAAATCACCTACGCATGTGCAATGTTCACACTCGGAACAGCCTGTAATAGAAATCATTGGAGCTGCCCTATAAGAAAACTTCTCGAATTTTATTTGGAACGTGTAACACCAATGAATTACTGTTACACATTTACAAACATTGGTTTTTGTAAATGTGTAACAGTAATTCATTGGTGTTACACGTTCAAATAAAATTCGAAAAGTTTTTGTATATCGTCTTCACAGCAAAATACTGAAAGCCATATACACTTTGCAGTGTACGAACCGTTATTCAAAATCACCTACGCATGTGCAATGTTCACACTCGGAACAGCCTGTAATAGAAATCATTGGAGCTGTCTTATAAGAAAACTTCTCGAATTTTATTTGGAACGTGTAACACCAATGAATTATTGTTACACATTTACAAACATTGGTTTTTGTCCGTTTTTGTCTGAGATAGACCGAGGACGAAACGCAGTATCAGACGGGTGGTCGAAATGATGATTCTGTCTTGCCCTATACCTACTCTTTGGGGGTTAAAAAAGTCAAATATAGAGAATATTATAATATCTCTCATTATAGCCAGTATCTTAATTTGTTTTTGTTTGCAAAAATGACGTCAAATAAATTTACAATAATTTATTAAATTTTATTTCAATAATTGAAAACAATTGATAAACAGCTTAACAAAAGAAAAAAGAAATTAAAACCAGCAGGGGAGCCTACTCTTGTAAGCAAACGGCGACGCATTGTAATTTCACTGTTCAAGGGATCCTACACTTTTATTCCCCTCCAAACAGTTAGTCTTTCGAGGAGTGAATTAATGTCATGACTCAAATTGTTTTTCACCCCTTTATGTACCCATTGTACCGTCAGACATGTAATGTGGAAAAAGCTACCGATGTTCACATAATTTGGGAAAACGGACGATACACCACATCAACTCGAGTTATTTACCTTTGTTTTCCCGGTAGGTACCTATAGTTCCTTAATACGGATATGATCTAGGCCCTAGGTTTAATTTTCCCTGCTTTGTTTGGGAAATTTTAAGTCAGCAGATAAGCAAAAATAACCCCGTGTGTGGTCAATCGTTTATTTCTCAGTTGGTACGCAACGTGCTGTTATGATCAAAGGCATGGGGAGAATGCCGCAAGATTCCAGGCCAAATAAGGGACAAACCCGGGGAAACTCAATTGAATCAACGCTTGAACACACACACACACACACACACACACACACACGTATTGTTCACAGAAGTTCGGCGGTCAAAAATCTTTTGTACGTGTCAACTCGGTGCAAAATCGTCACAGTCAGTATACGCCGCTCTACTGCAGAGTCATGTCTAATTGTTTTATTCTTTTTCTTTCTTTTTTTTTTTTTTTTATTTATTTATTTATTTATTTTTTTTTTTTTTAATTTATTTTTTCAATAGGTGAGCCTCCATCCTTCTAGGTATTTTTTATTCACACCGTCTTCTTTTACACACACACACACACACACACACACACACACACACACACACACACACACACACACACACACACACACACACACACATATATATATATATATATATATATATATATATATATAGAGAGAGAGAGAGAGAGAGAGAGAGAGAGAGATGTAAAATCAACTCGTGTTCACCAAGCAATGTTGTTTACAGATGGTCAGTCGCATGCTTTCTTCAGTGTTTCAATGTTTGCTACAAAGCTACTGGGATTATAAGATACTTACTAATGTATGGTGTGCTGACACTTTTCATACTGGTATGTTTACGACATATTAAACACACAAATGTACCCTCAACCTCCCAACTGAACGTCCATTTGTGCTGGCATGTGTGTGTGTGTGTGTGTGTGTGTGGGGGGCGCGCGCGCGCGCGCGCGTGTGTGTGTGTGTGTGTGTGTGTGTGGTGCGCACGCGTGAACACGCACGCCCACAAGTACGAATGCGACTCTGAACCCAGTTTAATTGAAATGAGTATATAAGAGAGAGAGAGAGAGAGAGAGAGAGAGAGAGAGAGAGAGAGAGAGAGAGAGAGAGAGAGACAGAGACAGACAGACAGAGACAGAGACAGAGACAGACAGACAGACAGACAGAGGAACAGACATTTCATCAAGTACACGCCATCAGTGAAAACATATTTTTTTTCACACAGAAATATCAAACAATGAATTTTCAAATGTTATCATATTCACACAGTAGATTCAATTAGAGAATGGTAGATTCTAAATATGTATTTTTTCTCGTACCAAATTGTTGGTCAAAGATGATTTGAAGCAAAGATAGTGATGGTGATAATGATGATAGTGAAAGTTTTCCACGCTAGTCGTAAACACAGTCAGTCTGCCCACAAAATGATATAATTAATTAAAACAGACTCTTTATGGATCAGTTTCCTTTTTTGAACACCAAATGAAACATCCAACAGCGATGATTTTATGGGTATTCTAATTTCAAGCCGTAGAAGTACTTCTAATTTTTTTTTTTTTTTCAAAATAATTTACATTTGCAATCAAAAAAGAAATGCTCAGTGACATCAATCCCATCTATGCATTGATTGCTTTTATTTGAATCTGTTACTTACATGTCTTAAGAACATTCATAGTAGATATTATGGTTAATTGTCCATTGTAGATCGAGTAAACAAACTTCTTTTGAAGCTTTTCTGGGCAAAATCCAAAAATTTTCTTTTTGAGAGTAAAACTGAATTTCCTTTCCAGACTTCACAAGCGCGAGGTGTTAGATTTATTTTATCATCCGCCTTTAATAATTAGGCCTTTATTGTCTTTGGTTTCACATTAAACTCACTTTCAATACTGGAGGACTGCACATGGATGTTTTCGCGACTCATTTCACCGGGTTCATTCAATTCATCCATGGTTTGGGAATTGCGTTGCAAAGGGCATTGTATTCCAAAATTGTATTTGCATTATTTTCATTTTTTTTGTTCCTATTACAGTTCGCATTTCTTCTCAACTCTAGAGTCGGGGTTTTCATGTGCATCTACTATGTTTTGAACGCATTCAAATCCCTTTTCAAACCAATTTTGAAGATTAAAATAAAATAAATAAATAAAAAAACCCTGCCCATATATTGACTGAGTGTTCCGAAATAGGCCTAGCAGTTGACTATGAATGTTCTTGTTGTTTACAATCTTTAGTTTAATTTCTTTTCATGATCTAAATAAGTGATTATGACTTCTTTCAAAAAGTCGTTTTCTGTTTCACTTATTTTTTGTGTAGCTGCTTTGATCTGCAGTTTATTCTGAAAATGTTTTCGTTCTGTTGCAAGTTTACACCAGCGTCAATTGGGTATGAAGGTCCAGTTCTCGATAGTAGCACAAAACAGCTTTCCACCCTATTGTAAACACAGACAGAGAAAGAGGGGGACAGACACCATGGTTGAGTGGACAGGGAAGAGGTTGACCACAACCCAGGCACAACTGTCAGAGGTGGAGACACCTGGTGCAGTGGTCATCATGGCGGTGACCCACCCCCCCCCCCCCCCCCCCCCACTGTCCTTGTGGACTCTGTGGCCAGTAAACGGTGATGTGGAATCGGTGGGTGAATGATTGCACCATAACCTGTGCATTTACAGATACAAACTTTCATACCATTTGCTTGTGATGTGTCGGGCTTTGAGAGTAGGCTATTTGTTTCTCTCTCTCTCTCTCTCTCTCTCTCTCTCTCTCTCTCTCTCTCTCTCTCTCTCTCTCTCTCTCTTTTTTTCTTTTGTTTTCTTCTTTCTTCATTTTTATTTTTCTTCTCTGTCCCACTTGCCACCTTTATGCCATGCTACTATAGGCTTCTCAGAGGGGACACCTTTCCACAACTACATCAAGTCTCATCCTATCTCAGTCCGTTCTACCTACGCACTTTCCCCGGCTGGACTGCTCCGTAGTCTTGTGGGTAGAGTGTTTGGCTTCGGTGCTGACGGTGGTGGTGAGCTTGAACCACTCGTAGGTTCGGTATATTTTACGCCTTGAAAATCCTCCCTTGCCTCCCAGCAGTGAAGAGGGTAGCTGGTTCAATTCAGGGAGGGGCAAGGTGGTGAGGGGGGGGGGGGGGGGGATGGGGATGGGTCTGCTGTCCTTAATGTCTTTTCTTAGGCAAGGTAGACCTCTTAACAGTTTACTATCTCTAAAGTGTTCAGGTTTAACGTCTTTCCACATTAAGTGATATTAGACGAAGGGAAAGGATTTGGAGAGGGGGAGCATGAGGAGGAAGGGTGGTGGGTGGGTTATCTTGCAATCATATAAAAAAAAAAAAAAAAAAAAAAAAAAAACGATACAATGAAAAAAAAAAAAGGTATGGAAAAGCCAACTTTACATAACTAGTTGAGTCATAACACAAACTATAACAAATGTCCCATAGGACTGCGTAGTAAACAGTTTGCAAAATCAAACAACAAACTAAAATTCTCAAGGATACTATCAAGAGAACTTCAGAAATAGCCGGTAAAATAGGTCTCAATCTCTGGCATTCCAGAAGAATGTGTTGGTTTGAAATTTGTTCACCGCACAGACATTTAACATTCTTGCTGAATTTTGTTTTGAAAGGCATTAAGCTTTATCCTATAAGACAGCGAAGTAATGTGTCTACATTTGAAACTGTTGCCATAATTCACAGATATTTTGTTTGTTGAACCAACCGAATTCAGTAAGAGACTGGAGAATTTCTCCTTCCTATGGAGAGATTTTGAAACTTTGTTCCACGATGCTTGCTCGTGTGTGTGTGTGCCATGGTAATAGCTGTTGCGGATGGCTAGGCTGAAACCAATGGTGAGTTATCTCCCTTTCCGTAGGTGAAAACAGCTCCCGTTTCATTTTGTCATTCCGGTAGAGAGCCAGCGGCACACACGTACGCTCCTTTTTTGATACGTAGAAGGCAGTGTCGTTTCAGGGAACACAGCGAATAGTTCTGCAAACACCATCAGCTTATGTGTCATCTTCCTACCAATTCTGTCAATGCTCAACGTGCCCCTGTTCAGAAACCGACAATAACTGAATGCTCTAATGATTACAAAATGATTATGTAGCGAATGCGAAAAATGACAGTGTAATGATTATGTAGCGAATAGCCAACCGATCCCAACACAGCAGATTCCCTTTTCTTGAGTGTCAGGGTATGTATAGAAGAAAACAGGTATGTGAAGACCGATGAACTCGGATAGCCAGTTGATCCTATCCGGTTTATGTTCACAGTGTGAAATTAAATAATGCAGTGTCTGTCTTTTGATAAAACGTCTCGTTGCATTGGGATTTCAGACAGGGAGCTGTTCAAAATAAGTCCATATGAGAATCGTGGTTAACGGCTTCTAAATCAAGTAAATACCTAGGCCTATGCTTGTTTTGTCAAGCTCATACAACATACCATAATTATGATACTCACTGTCCTATAATCACATTATGAATTAATTCCACATAGCACAGCTAGTTCTTGCCATTTTCTACCTAGGCGACATGGCTCACTGCTAAGAGCAGTGAAATCTCAACTACAAAACATTTCCGATATGTTGATAGTGGATCGACGTGACCCTCTAAAATTTTCGAGTTCTTGTTGCTCAAGTGTCGAGTTTTTCTCCATTAGCTGGTTGCAACTGTGCAGCACACTTAATTGACTTACTTAATTGTTTACGGAAAGCACGTTCTTAAGTCCCTATGCATTAGGCTGACATTTCGCCGTGTCAAGTTCGCGCAGATTGTGTATATCAGACTGGCTTAAAGCCTCTGTATCTGCGCACCCATCGTGATTTTCGAAGCGAATGAATCGCTATCAAAGAGTGATCCGATCAACTAATAGTTTTCTTTCATACGCTGAATAAACAAGATTGTGTTTGCAAAGGTATAGAATTAAACTAAATTATTTTTCGGTGATTGCAAACGTCAGTATATAAAAAAACAATTATAATTGTTTTTTTTTTTTTTAATATATCAAGTTAGTTTAGAAGACATTACTAAGAAATCTTAAATAAATATAATTCATGAATTTCAACATAAAAATAAATTTGTTTTAAGACAAACATACAAAAAAAGGAGATAGAAATTACGGATGGCAGGCAAGCTTACTCTTGTACGCCAAAGCGACGTATTGTGATTTCACCGTTCGAGGGATCCCGCTCTTTTTTTCCCCCTCTAAACAGTTAGTCTCCCGAGGAACGGATAAATATCATGATTGAAATTGTTTTTTCACCCCTAGCCCAGGGTATTGTCAAAGACATGTAATGTAGAAAGCTACTGATGTTCACATGACGTGGGAAAGCAGAAGAGAGAGACCACATCAACTAGAGTTGCTTACCTTTGCTTCCCAATGGGAGCGGATGGTCACTAAACCCGTATAATTTTCCCCGCTTTGTTTAGGAACTTCAGTATGGAGACAGGCACTGCTTGATCAAACGACGTTTATGATCGTTCATTTGTCAGTACGCAGGCTACGTAGGCGACGTGCTGTGATGATCAAAGGCATGCGATAATGGTGCTAGGTCTCAGCCCCAACAGGGTCAAGTCTGGAACTCAGTGGCATCAACTTAAAAGAGAGAAAAAAAAAAAAACGAAAAAAAAAAAAACGTGACTACGTTAGGTGCCATAACCATCGTATCCGGCGCTGACTGACAGGGAGTGAGGATGGGGTGGGGTGGGGAGGAAGGAAGGAAAGAGAGAGGAGAAATCTCCCTCTCTCGAGATCCAGAGTGAGCAAAATTCTCAGTGTGAGATGTGTGTATGTATGTATATATATATATATATATATATATATACACACATGAAAAATAACATAGCAAAAGGAAGCACTGTGCACACGATGAAAAAAAATATCAGGTTTATTACAATGAACATTAAAAACTAGCTGGGTGACGAACTGTTTCCATAGGGACCATTCTAACGATTCAAGCCACATAAGCACTCTCCGCAGAAAGGTATGCGTCCCATTCCTGAAGAAAGGATTGTGGCGAAAGCTTGATTCATTAGAAATGTCCCTGAGGGAAAGAGAAAGTCTCAACTTGTAACATTCGCGCATGTGTTTACTATATTGTACAGTTTTTGATGAGAGTTTTGCTCATTTTAAGGATACAGAAAAGAGCGAATACTACCCTATACTATACATTCGATGTTAATATCAATATATTTCCTCTCTCACACACCCGTGATATAATTATTATTTGCAATTTTCTGTTGTTAAAGTCATTGTTTCTATTGAGAGTCGCACAGTTAGACATGTGACGTTGTTAGTGTCAACTTGAAAAGAAAGAAAACCTATGCAATCTTGGAACGTATACGTAGCTATAGTCAGTTTATCATATTACATGTAACTAGTATCTTTACATGGGGAAAGCATTAACGAATTATTAGTGATTGTATAACGTCTACACAACAAGATACCGAAGCCACACACACATTTTGCAGCGTACTGATTGTTGTTTAATATCAAAGAAGCATGTGCATGGTCACAATTAAACAGCTTGAAGAGTCTACTAAGCTACATTAAAATTGTCGGTTCTAATGATTCTAGGCCTATCTTTTACTAGGCTCTAGATAGTCTCCACTTACTTCTGATTTGTTTGATTTCATTTGGAACGTATAACAGCACAGTAAGACTATGACTGTTATACATCTACAAAGATATGTCCTATTTGTGTTTTTGCCTGAAGTAGGACGAAACGCGTTTTATATTGTGCGGTCGAAAATTATTTTTGTCTTGCCCTGTACCTACTCTTTGGGGGTTACAAAAGTCAATATATAGAATAATATCATTTATCTCATCAAAGCCAGAACTTTAATTTGTTTTTTGTTGCAGAAATAATTTCATATTCTGTTTTATTACTTTTTAAAACATTTAATTCAAAAATTATAAACAGACGATAATTAGATTAACAAAAGAAAAAATATTGAAAACTAGCAGGGGAGCCTACTCTTGTAAGCAAACGGCGACGCATTGTAATTTCACCGTTCGAGGGATCACACACTTTTATTCCCCTCTAAACAGTTAGTCTTTCAAGGAGTGAATTAATATCAAGACTCAAATTGTTTTCAACCCATTATGTACCTATTGTATCGTCAGACATGTAATGTGGAAAAGCTACCGATGTTCACATAATTTGGGAAAACGGATGAGACACCACATCAACTCGAGTTATTTACCTTTGTTTTCCGGTGGGAGCCTATAGTTCCTAAATGCGGATATGATCTAGGCTCTAGGCTTAATTTTCCCCGCTTTATCTAGGAACTTTAAGTCAGCGGGATAAGCAAAGATAGCTCCGTGTGTGGTCAATCGTTTATTTCTCAGTTGGTACGCAACGTGCTGTTATGATCAAAGGCATGGGAGAATATCCGCTGGGTTGCAGACCCAATAAGGGACGACAATTCCGGGGAAACTCAATTGAATCAACGCTAAAAAAAAAAAAAAAAAAAAAAAAAAAAAAAAAATGATTCGGTTATCTTCAAACACCGTCGTATCTGAGCTGATTGAGAGAGTAGGGGGGGGGGGTGGGGGGTGGGGGGGTGGGGGGTGGGGGGGTGGAGGACAGAGGCGAGAAACCTGTATCTTAACCGGGAGTGAGCAGTTTTCTAAGTGTATTCCTGTGAGATAATAAAATAATATTCATGTACAGATTAAAAATCACACACACACGCACATACATTATATAAATGACTTAACAAAGATATGAATAAGCTTAACGAAAGAAAAAAGGTGGGGGGGGGGGGGTGGGGGGGGGGTGGGGGGTGGGGGGGGGGGGGGGGGGGGGGGGGGGGGGTGGGGGGGGGGGGGGGGGGGGGGGGGGGGGGGGGGGGGGGGGGGGGGGGGGGGGGGGGGGGGGGGGGGGGGGGGGGGGGGGGTGGGGGGGGGGGGGGGGGGGGGGGGGGGGGGGGTGAGAACATAAGATTAGAAAAAATATATTATGATTAGAAAAATATATTATGAATACTAAACTCTTCACATGGGAGCGATCGCAATCCCTCTTGAAGACAGATCTTTTCATATTGCGTGGTCCTAGCTAGGCCTTTCGTCCGCTGGATCGGGCTCATCAGGTAGACACGGCTGATTGTGTCTGTGCTCCTTTGGCGTCAAATAAAAACACACTACAGTTCATGATTCTGTGGTGTTCTCGCCATACACATACATGTCTGTGTATGTGTATATTTCCCCCATACAAATTATAGAATTTAAGTAAAGCCACGCCAGAGAGCAAAAAAAAAAAAAAAAAAAAAAAAAAAAAAAAAAAAATCCCAGCAGGGACACACACTGCTCAAGCGTTTTGTATGACACTACCGCTGCCGCAAGAATGTAAGCATCCTATTCCTGAAGACGCCTTTGTAGTGAAAGCGTGTTGTTATATATATATATATATATATATATATATATATATATATATATATAGAGAGAGAGAGAGAGAGAGAGAGAGAGAGAGAGAGAGAGAGAGAGAGAGAGAGAGATTTTGCCAAGTCATTACTACAATGACGAAAGAAGTGTCAGCCTGCACTTGTTTCCCCCTCCCCCCCCCCCCCTCCCCATTACTTAATTGTTCAGCATTGTATATATATTATATATATATATATATATATATATATATATATATAATGCAATGCACAGAAATATCCAGAAGGCGGAAACGACCCTTTATACTGAAAAAGCTTGCGACACCCCTCTTCCCTTCCTCCCCTGCCCCCAGATTCTGTCTGCCCAGAAGTCACACCCACCCTCCTCTGCCTTCTCTTTCCCCCCCCCCCCCCCCCCCCCCCCCCCCCCCCCCCCCCCCCCCCTCCCCCCATCTCCTCTCCTCATCATCCGGCTACGAACTTTTAAAGACAAATCATAATTAATCCGCCGGGCAAACGAAGAAAAACAAATTACGAAGCAAAAACACGACCTGTTTCGGCCTCTTTAGTCTCCTTCAGGCGAAACTAAACGACATTCAGGATAATGATAACGAAGAACGAGCAATCACTGAACGACATTCAGGATAATTATAACGAAGGACGAGCAACCACTGAACGACATTCAGGATAATGATAACGAAGGACGAGCAACCACTGAACGACATTCAGGATAATGATAACGAAGGACAAGCAATCACTGAACGAACGACATTCAGGATAATGAAGGACGAGCAATCACTGAACGAC